>JAULKJ010329207.1:0-10132 GCA_032355405.1 Rubia balearica
TCAAGTGGGGTCCATGGAGTGGTTTGAGAGTGGTTTTCACCATTGTGGGGAATAAAATGAAGTGTTTTAGTTGTGGTTTGAATTACTGAGGTGGAGGAGAGAGGTTGATAATTTAATTAACTGAAACGATTTGAGTGGTTTGAGAGTGGTCCTCCCATTGTACATGCTCTTAAAGCAGTGTTTCTTTCTATCTTGATCTCTTCCGCTTCCTTTGCAATTTAGAAAAAAAGCTAGACAAAGGTGGAGCCCGTTGTTATCGGTCTTTGTAGCGTATCCGCCGTTGCATCACAAGAAACATACTCATTATCATAAAATTTGTACTCGCGTCAGTCGACCTTTGTGAGGATGTTTTCGTTGAGCATCTCTTTAAATCCCAAATATCAATAAATGAGAAATTCAAGAGTTTGGTTTAAGAATTGTAGAATTTGAAGAGTTAGACTCATAAATTGGAGAACTCTTGAACTGCACTTGAACTCCTATATATAGATGGATAATTAGGGAGTTGAGCCAAGTTTTCTTCTGACGCCTGTTCTGGTCTGAGAATTCTTCACTCTGGGTTGGGTGTTGCTTGACGTAATTCCCAACATTTGTTATATGTCTGATCCATGTGGGTGGTAAAATATATTTGTTTTTGTTTGTGGAGGTAACCAACATGTTCGGAACACCACGTTAACTTCCGTGTTATGTTTTTCTTACTTTATTTTTCTAGAAAAAAAGTGCTTTTATAACCATACCTAATTGACATAAGAGCCAATATAACCTTCCAGTGTTCGAAAGCACCAACCCTCCCTGGTAACTTTTAGCTTGAATTTTGTAAAAATAAATTTGTTCTCGTCTGAAAAAAATAAAACAATAAAAAAGGAAATTAATTTATTACTCTTAGAGTCATTAATACCCCATATATTGTCACCACACGACCACCGAACCGCCACCATAAAAGGCAGGATTATTATCTAATACAGTTGAATCAACACATTCTTAAAACTTATAGGGTTATATCGGCAAATTTCATAAAAAGTGTAGGTTTGTATTAACACATTTTGATGATATTTTTTTTACTTTTTCCTGTTTCGTCTAGATTGATGATTGGATGACCTTTGGTGTTATGTGTGGTTGTTATTTTGCTGTGTTCTTTTACCTGGGGTTTTAAATGTTGATTTTTGAAATGAGGTTACGATATGTGATAATGGTGTTTGATATGAATTACGGTGTTATGATGTCATATTTTATGGTGAATAAGATATTGTTATGATGTGATAATGATGCATGGCGAATGACAACGAAAATTGAAGAAGCGATGGATCGCCGTAAAGGTTTGGTATGGTTTTGAACATAACTTTTATGTTCGGAGTCAGAATCAAGTGAGACCGGATGCGTTGGAACTGTCTCGACGAAACGATCAAGATTTGTGCTTGAAAACCTTAATTGTTATTCAAGATTCATGCTTGTGAATCTCTTTACTGCGTCAGATAATGATGTAAATGATGATGTGGTAGCCCGTTAAGGCCAACCGAGTACCACACATTTAATTTTTATAATATGTGCTAATATAACTTTACACTTTTTACAAATGTGCTGATATAACCCTACTTTTTATAGCGGCGGTGCAGTAGTGATCCGAAGGTTGTCCAACAAACTATAAGAGTAAAATAGTCCACTCAATTTCAAATTTTTCAACAAAGGGTATTTTGGTCAATTTACATAAAGTATGCGCCAGAAATATGAAGTCAATGCCAGAAATGGAGTTTGGGGTTATATTGGCATTTTCATTAACTAGTTATGGTTGTTTTTAAAGTAAAAATTATCTGAGAATTATATTGGAACTTACTCAAGTAGGTAGGTTATATTGGCATATATTCCTTTTTTATATTATCTTGAGATGTGCAATGGGATTAATTTTTCCCAACAAGTGGTATCAGAGTTGATGGTTCTTTGGGGTGTACGTTTCAAGATGAAGAGAAAGAAAAGGTTGGGCGATCCGTCAGCGAAAGCTGCTCAGTTAGGCAAGTTCTTTCCGGATTGAACTTGTTAAAATATATTTTTTTTAATCAAGTTCAAATATGATTAAATGTTATGTTATCTATTTCATAAGGATTTTCTTGGTTGGACTTGTGGAAAACTGTTTGCTCTGTTTGATAAATATTTTCCTGGTTGGATTTATTCTGATTGGTGGCATCGAGGTACCTTTGGTACTTATCTCTGGCACTTCTTCTGTGAATTTTTTTTTCATCTGGAATAACCAATGCGTGTTGGGTACATCTAGCACCATCAATGTACGCCTGGTACATTTGGCACCAATCACATTGTATCTAGTACATATGTCACAACCATCATGTGTCTTGTACATTTGGCACCTATCACAGTGTATCCAGTAGCATCATGCATCTTGTACATTTGGCACAACTGTTGAGCCTCTTGTACACCTGGCACAATTGTTGATCATCTGTTACCCTCACCGTGCACTGGTACATCTGGCACAACTATTGAGCATCTTGTCTATCTAGCACAATTGTTAGGCATCTAGTACATTTGACACAATTAATGTGCATCTGAATCAGGGATATCCATTTTTCAGTATCTAGCTCTTTTTTGTACTGGGGACTTTGAATCGAGATGACAATTATTGAGTATCTTTTCAAATCCCATATATTAATGAATGAGAAATACAATATTAGGGTTTATGAAATGGAGAATCCGGAGAGCTAGATTCCTGAATTGGAGAACTCTTGAACTGCACTTGAACTCTTATAAATAGAGGGATAGTTAGGGAGTTGAGGCAGGTTTTCTTCAGACGCCTGTTCTAGTCCGAGAACTCTTCACTCTAGGTTGGGTGGTCCCGCGTGACATAATTCCTAACATCTGTAATCTTTTTGATCCATTTGGATAGTAAAATTATTATTATTTGTTCATGGAGGTATCCAATATTTTTGTTGAACCACGTTAAATCTTTCTTCTGCTTTCTTGCTTCATGTTTCTATTATTTTGAGCTATGCAATAGGACTAATTTTTCCCAACAGTTTTGTCGAGGGAACTAAAGGACTTCAATTGGGTACGGGTTCTCATAAGCGATGCGTCGTAGATAATGGAAACAAAGCCCATGTCATAGAGGGTGGGGAGGTTGAAGAAAGGAAAAGAGCAGCGACAATGAGAATGCGCAAGACGGTAGGAAAAAACAACAAAGGAGAGGAAGATTATGGTCGGAAGTGAGAATTTTGTAAATTGACAAATATGTATGTCCCTTCAAAATTAATGGAAAATAGTTTAGCAGAAGATTTAAACGGAGTTATGTTTTTTTCTTCCAAACATTCCCCCATCACTAATAGCTAGAATTTGAAAATAGTGAATTTTATAAAGTATCACCATACTTTAAAAAGATCGAATGCATCACCATACTTTCATTTTAGCTCTAAAACGCATCACTCTACAAAATATTTCATCCATGTTCTAAGGGATGAAATATTTTATAGAGTGATACATTTTGGAGCTAAATAGGGTTATATTTGTATATATCTCACTGTTATGCCAAATATTTCATACATGTAATAAGGGGTAAATACATCTTTTCCTGTTTAACACATCATCTTTTTCTCCTAACTCCATCTTCTTCCTGCTGGTTACTCGATGTCACCTCGATTGATGACATTATTACTACCACATATTCGATCAACACTGCTAGGAAAAATATCCAAGAGAATCTTTGAATCCAAACAAGTCTTCACCTTCTCTATTCCCCCCTCCTCCCCAAGCTCGTCAGCACCAAGAACCATCTAAAATAAACCGCCAACGTCAAAGAAAAATTGCTAGGAGGCAATGTTGATTTTAAGAAGCAACCCTAACTTCAATATAACCACAAAATAACCTTAACAACCAAAGCCATAACAATAACTTTATCTTCCTTCAACTTGTAACTTCAGGCTAGAAGCACTTCACTTTCAGTTCAGATTCTATGCAATTAAATTTGAAGCTTTCAGGGTGGATGTAGGCAGCTTAGAATCACGGTAGCCCCACGCAAACAGCGATATAGATGTCACTGACCTTGAGCCGCTGCCTCGGAGTATGGATGAGATAAAGGATGGTAAAAGATGATGTGTGTCGAACCGCGATCTAATAGTCGATTTTTTTCCTCCAATCTGCCTGATGCGGTTGACTCCTTTCGAATAATGACAGTACCCAAGACCAGCCCACGGTAAGTTCATGCTTCTCCAAGTACTTGCGAATATCCCCAGGTTGGTCCCTGGGAAGAAGCTTTGTTGCTTAAGTTAGTGTAGTGTCATAATGTATCTCTTTACTTGGTAGTGCTCACTTAACTTTTGTGGGCGCTTTTTCTCTTTATTTGTAAATCTTTCATGGGGTGATAATGGCCTGGCCATCGTGTCTTTATCTCTGGATCATGTCTCCTCTTTGGTTGTAACACGTCCAAATATGGGGCGTTGTGGCTAGTAAGGCTTCCATTTATATATGTAGGTATTGTTATGCTTGAGGCTTTTCTAAGCAGTCGAATTGCATATGCCTTGTAACAAAGTTATATCTTCGTATTTTCTTAAATTTGTTATTTCAGTGTACTTTGTTAGTTTCGTTAGACTGGCCAAGTCATGTTGACCACTTGTCCCTATGATTTTAACGGATGGACCGGACCGGCGGGTTATACATACCATAAGCCCTCCCCCCGACCTAATCATGAAGTCATGAGAAAGGGTGTTTTAGACTGATGTGCATGTTGTGCTGACAATTGGGTGACATCGGAAAAATTGGGATGAGAAATCAATAAATGTATAATTAATGGGATCGAGTATCTACCATCCTAGTTTTTCGGATTAAGCGATATGGGAATGATATTAAATGGGAAATCTTAAAATTCAATGGATTCCATATTATGTTATCCCAACGAGAACCCACATAATACTCAATAAATTCCCAATAAATACTCAATTAACTAATAAATCCAAATGTATGTATAACATAAAATTCTTAAATTATTGTTATGCTGTAATTTTTAAGAGTCTGTCTCTTGAAAGACGGTCTTTCCATAAGTTATGGAAAGACCAAGGTTTAAACTACAAATTAGAAGAAATAAGATAAAAAATTTGGGTTGCATTAATCGGGTTATAAGCTTATAACTTTTGCATGTTGCATAATAAAATTTTCATATTTCAACTAAAATATTTTACCTTTTTATAATTCAAATTCAACCACATCTTTCCATAAGCCTATGGAAAGGCTATCTTTCCCAAGACTTTCCCATTTTTTAAGCTTAATAATTAGTATATATTTATTAATAAAAATTGAGTCCGTCTCTTGAAAGTTGGTCTTTCATAAGTTATGGAAAGACCAAGGTTTAAATTACAAATTAGAAGAAATCAAGATATAAATTTTGGGTTGCACTAATCAGGTCATAAATTTATAACTACTGCACGTTGCATAATAAATTTTTAATATTGCAAGTGAAACCTTTTACCTTTCTATAATTCTAATTCAATCTCGTATTTCCATATGCCTATGGAAATACAATTTTCCCAAGACTTTGCCATAAATTGTCTTTGTTAAAATAAATCATTTAAAAAATTATATTCATTATATAACTTCAAATTAATATATTTAAGGGTGTATATAGGTGAAGAAATGTTTGTCTCAAGCAAATATATTGGAAATTATTTGCTTTCTTTGTTTGTGGTTTGGTGTTTTGGTATAGATATGCTATCAATAAGGTTTTTAAAGTCATTTTGATTAAGTTAAACCCAAATTATTTAAGTTAAACTCAAATTGTTTAAAAATAACATACAAACACTAGTGGAAGAAGGCCTATTAAAGGAATTTTTATCGGACCAGAGAAGAAGTGCCTTCTCTGGTCCTGCCTTTGATCGAATCGATCAAAGGGGCTTCCGAAAACCACCTTCTATTGTTTCTGAAATAGGTTAAGAATTCGAAATCTATTTCTGAGATCCCAAAAAAAACTGTTGGGAACCAATCGGTTTCTGGCAGCGAAGCAAAGTTAGAGATCTGTAACCATGTGACCAAAAAAAAATTAACACAAATCCTTACAATATCAACCAGAAAACAAGAAGAGAACCATAAGAAAGAAATGAAAAATGAAGAAAACAAAAAATATACAGATCTGGAAACCCAAGCATTAGTGGATGGCGGTGTCTCAACTGGGAGGAGGAGAGCTCACAGGTGGATAGAGGTGGATGAGAGCTCACATGCGGGTGAAAACGGGCTTGCGTGGAGGAGAATCGTATGGGGGAAAACTAGCATGTTGGAGGTGGCCAGATGGCAGAGAAGTTCCCCATGCGCTGGGGGAGAAATTTGCAGCGGAGGAGAATTCATCGGCCAGTAGAGGTAGGCTCGCACGGAGGAGCGGTAGATAGGGAAGAAACTCGCGCAGTGGAGGCAGGTGGATGGCCTAGGAGCGAAGAGCGCGGTGGGGGAGAAATTCGTGGTAGGGTAGAGCTCACCAGCGGGTGGAAACGAGGGTACGGTAGCGATCCCCTACTCTGAACCGATGCATTTATAATCTAATTATACACGTAGCCGGATCCAAATTTTCTAATTTCTCCAATAATTTTATTATTTATTTTTAATCGGGGCTAATCGACCCACAATCTAACACACAACGTCGCGGTAGTGTCAGAAAGTTTTGGTAATGATGAAATGTTTATGCGACAATGGCCATTTGTGGTTTCAGTCCAACACTGACCAGACCCGAAGATATTTTTGATCTAGTCCGCTTGTCAAATTCGGCCCAGTTAAAATTAATGGCAATGTTGCTAATGCGCCAATCAACCCTTGGTTTTGTCCATTGGTTTTGCGACTTCAGCTATTGTCGATTTGATTGCCCCTGATCTAGGCCCAAATATATAATATTTGGGTCCAAGCATGTATGTTGTCCAGAATGCACGAACTGCGACGTCGCCCTTCATTTTCTATTGGTGTCTATCTATGTGACATCATCTGCAACGTTGCACATCTGTTGTTTGTGTTTCATGATGGGTATAAAGACTGGCCAATGTCCAACCCTTTCGCATTCCCAACAGAAGACGTCGCACTGAAATCTCCCAACTCAAAAAATGGTCGAAAAAGCTTCAATCAAAAATCAAATCACATCGCAAAACCACCTTCATTAGGCAGGAAACCAGATTTATTCAAAGGGGAAGAGTAGCAAACCCTAACTCATGTAAGGATCATCTACACATTTTTTATTTGGATTTCTTTACAAGTTCTTGACTAGGGCTAGGGTTTAGGGAACTGTTATGACACCCATTCTTGCTAATTATTATAGGCATGTTACTTCTTTATGTTGTGTTGTTGATGTTAGTGCAGATTATGGGTGTTTTAGGACCATTCGTGTTCCAGTCGCATACTGTTTCAGCTTAGTCAATTAGTCGTGCAACGTTGCACATTCATACACATGAATCTGCAATTTGGCACATAGCACACCGGTCTAGCTGAAGTATTTGTAATGTGCATGCGAAATTGGCTGAATTCCATTACCGTCAATAGGTTATTTCCTGTTGCACTAACTGTTCTACGTTCCATTGTTTCTCAAATGGCTTGAATGAAGCAGGCAGCCAGAAGATCAATAGAAAACACCGCAGATGTAGGTTCATCTTGCACCAAGAAGGCGAAGACAACATCTACTCTTCAACCTCTAACATAGAACAACATACGCTTCATCGATGAAGAGACAGAGGAGCGTTTCGAAATGATCTGGGACCGGAGGATAAAGGAGGTTAGGGTGATGAAACCCGAGGACATGGAGCGACTCCACCTAGATGTTTTCCTCGAACCCTTCAAACTATCAAGAATTGAGGTTTTGATATGTCTGGACAAACTGACGTATGATATAGAGGTGAAAAAGCTATGCCTGGACAAACTGACGTATGATATAGAGGTGAAAAAGCTTTACGCCAATTTCACTCGGTAAACGATGAACATCTAAAGTACAAGAGTGAACCGAATACACAGGTAGATGACTACGGAGTTAAAAAAAAATGAAGTGATTGGGTGCACAATCGGTGGGGAGGATTAGCCAGAGATTCATCTTCTACAGGTGTACTATCGGGACAATTGGCCTTCACGGGTCAACGAGAATGACCATCCGGGGCGTTTGAGTGGTTATTAAGTACTTAAAATTCAAGTGGGGAATAGGTTCATCAAACCGAGGCGGATCAAGATTCATGTCCTCCATATTGAGGAGAGAATGATGTACAATATAATTTTACAAATGATAATCCCGACCTTGCATCCATCGGAGTGCACAGTTGATGGAGTTGTAATGTACTACCACCTTGCGAAGAAGAATGTAGTCAACCCCGGGTACACCATCATCCAGGAGATGCACCAAGTGGCCCTCGCCCTGAATATTGGGACACTTCCATACGGCAACGTCATCACCGCCTTCTAGAGAAGAAAAAGGTTCCTATCAAGTCAAAAGCGAAGATCCAGCCTAAGTACTATGATGTGAACTACGTTGGGAAGAAGAATTAGCATTGGGAGGCGGAGACATAAATAGATCGAAATGTCCCTAAGGGAAATCTGGATGTTCCTTCCACACCCGGGTCTGAGGCGACTCTATCGGCTTTCACAGCGGGTGATTCTGCCCCCACCAGTACTCATGTCCAATGATCGGGTATGAAAGTTTTTAAGTTTCATGGTTATTCCTAATTTTTTTATTTTTATAATTTATAATTATTTTTATACCCACAGGACTTAAATGTAGCTTCTGGGTCATACTCCTCAAGGACGTGGCCGAGACCAAGGCCCTGGCACAGAACACAGAGTGCAACATGCTTAAGCTTATGGAAGAATTGGCGGGGCTGAAGTCTATGCTTTCCATTGTGATCAATGCACCTTAGGGTGAGGGGCTTGGGGTGACGAGGATGGCCTCCAAATCACAGATGATGAAGAAGGATCTAGCAGTGGCGATACCGAGTATTCCACCAAAGAGTCGCAGGCTAATTCTCAAGACGATGGAAATAGTTCGTCGGCAAATGATTTTATCTCACACCTATTGCCACCCACCATTGATTTCCATGGATGTTAGTTAGATGTACATGATGATGATGATTTTTTAGGATTTTTTGGGATATTTTATCCTTCGTTTGATTCGTAATTTAATGGGATACTTTCTTGATATTGTATGGTAGCATTGTGTGTTTTCGATTACCTGGCTTTAGTCTTACCAATTTAGTTTGATTAAATTTGATATTGGTTGTTGTGAACTTGGAATGGGACCATGAGATGGTATATTCCATGTTTTGGCTATATTGGTTAACTATTGTTGATTGATTAGGTATGATAGCACTTCGCACGTTATTCGCACACATGATGTCGAGTTTACCGATATTTTACTGACTAACTTGTGACATCGCATAAACGAATTGGATTTAGGCATTCGTTTGGACCGAGGGTCATGTACGACATCTCACGTGAGAATAAGCGACATCGCCCCTAACATCGAGAGGAATTTGGTATAACCAAACAATATCGCAATGTCGAACATCGCATGATTGGCTATGAATACTTCTAGATCGTACCCATGATGTTGAAGTCGCAGATACATCGGTTATACCATTTACTTCAAATTTGACAATTACTTACCACGGTTATCATAGAACCGCGGTAAAAAAAAACCTTTTATTTACCTCAGCTTTTCTTTAACCGGGGTTAAAAATATTTTTTATTTTGAAAAAAGAACAGAGGTAAAAGAATTTTTTACCTCGGTTATTTAACTTATGCAAAAAAATAAAGATAAAAAGGATGAAGTAATAGGTCCAACTTCTTGTATTGACTTTTGATAAAATTATATATATTTATTTATTTATATCACAAAATTTTGTTTTAGAACAATTAATTGTTATATGAGGACATTTTATAATTAGTGGAAGTAATAAGGTAACTAATAAGGTAATTTGATATTTACTTTTACTTTTACTTTTACTTATTGCAATGAAATACATATAATTATGATAATTTTTTAAAATGAAACTCAACATATAAATAATTATTTTTAAATAATAAAATATTATTAAAATAACCAATTTTATTGCATTCAATATTAACAATTTCTAATTAAATTAATTATTTAATTTCCTAACTCTTATACTTCTTAATTGTTTCGAACTCAACTCATTTA
>JAULKJ010329218.1:0-10132 GCA_032355405.1 Rubia balearica
CCTTATCAGTCTAGCAGTTCATGAGAAACTTACCGAATCCCTTGATGCTGAAATTTGCATGAATATCCCTGAAGGATTCAAAATGCATGAAGTATTAGATTCAAAATCCAGAGAAAGATATTCAATCAAATTACTAAGATTTTTATATGGGTTAAAGCAATCCTGATGCATGTGGTACAACCGACTAAGCGAATATTTGTTACAAAATGGGTATGACAACGATTCTCTTTGTTCTTGAATTTTCATCAAGAAAACAACATTAGGATGTGTGATTATCGTTGTCTATGTTGATGATTTGAATATAATTAGGACAAATTAAGAGATTTATGAAGCAATCTCATACTTAAAAGAAAGAGTTCAAGATGAAAGATCATGGGAAAACAAAATATTGTCTCAATTTGCAGATTGAGCACTTGCAAAGTGGGATACTTGTGCATCAATCAAATTACACGAAAAAGAAATTAAAGAGATTCAATTTGGATAAATCAAATCCATTGAATACCCCAATGGTCGTCAGATTCCTTAATTTGGAAAAGGATACATTTCATCCATGTGAGAAATCTAGAAAAAAAATCTTGGTCTGGAAGTACCATATTTCAGTGCAATTGGAGCTCTTATGTATCTCGCTAATTGTACTCGACCTGATATAGCTTTTACTGTTAATTATTAGCGAGATTCGATTCATCTCCTACTAAAAGACATTGTAACGAAATCAAGCATGTGTTTCGTTACCTTCAAGGAACAATTGATCTGGGATTATTTTATCACAACAATACGAAACTGGATTTGATTGGTTATGCAGATGCAGGTTACCTGTCATATCCACACAAAGGGAGATCTCAAACTGGGTATATGTTCACCTACGGAGGGACTGCTATTTCTTGTCGTTCCTAAAAGCAAACACTCACCGCCACATCATCAAACCATGTTGAGGTTATCACATTACATGAAGCAAGTCGAGAGTGTGTGTAGTTGAGATCCATGACTCGACATATCAACACCACAAGTGGTCTCCTATCAAATGATGATCCCATAACACTTTATGAAGATAATAATGCACGTGTTAATCAAATGAAGGAAGGATATATGAAAAAGCGACAAAACAAAGCATATCCCTCCGTAGTTATTTTCATTTACTCAAGAGTTGGAAGAGAGTAATGTTATTAACATTCAGTATGTTCATTTTTGTGAGAACGCAACGGATCTCTTCCTACTTCAGTATTCAGGAAACATGTTCATGACATCGGGATGCAAAAATTACGAAATTTATGAAGAAATCACCAATGTCAACATGGGGGAGCTATACGTGGATGTAGTTTTTTTCCCTTGTGGTTTTTATCCCACTGAATTTTTTCAAGTAAGGTTTTTAATGAGGCAGCATGAACACATAATTATTGCAATGAGCATTCCAGGGGGGAGTGTTATGAATAATGAAATGCTCCGTAGCAATAAGCTAGATTTGTGATAATTAATTATTTCACTATTCATTTACCTTAGGGGAATACTCTGTAATTACCCCTTAAATTATCCTATAAATACCCTTTAAGATGATGAAGAAAATTGCACCTCTCATTCTCCCTTTCTCACTTTCTTACTTCATCTCATCCTTATCTTTTCTCTTCATCTTATTCTCCATTCTCTCCATCGTATTTTCTATATCAAGTTCCTTATCACTTACTTAATTAATTAGTGCAAAAGTTAGTGATTTTCACAACATTATGCATTATTTAGTATTTTGGAATTTCCTAAAGTTTCCCATCTATTCTTGATGTGGAATTAGAGGCAACATATATTTCAATGGCTTAGGTTTCTATTTCAAAGCTTAGCTACCACTCCAAGTGGTGCATGAGCATGACCTTAATTCTCAATGAAAGTCCACCAATTTATAAAAGTCAAAATACAAAAGTCATATCCTTTTTATTTAAGTCAACCCCTTTATTTATATCCAAAAATGTACAGGTCAACTGTTCATTGATACAACCTTAATTTGGCTATACTTTGAGTTGAGGATGTTAATTAGTGTGTGTTGCTTCTAGTTACACATTAATTCAAATAAAATTTATTTTCCATGAAAAAAATTAAAGAAAGAAATTGATGTGTGATTTTGTATTTGTGGATGTGGTTGGAGTTGGTGAGGTTGACCGACAGGATCATGTGGACAATAGAGTTGCTTGAAGGAATTAATGAAGCATGATCATAGTTATAATCATAATCACGATATTAATCATCATGAAATGAGAAAAAAATTGTTCAGTCAAAGATCGATATAGGGTTAAATTGATTAATTAAACTTTAAACACTACTAAGTACCTTCAATGAATAATAAATTATTATGAAGCTAATGATTAATTAAGATCAATAATCCAACTTCCCATTTGTAATCCCAAACTAACGAACTTTTTCTCAACGGACCTAGCATAGGAATATTCTAACAACAATTGTTGTTGAAGAAAATAAGGGTTGAGAAAGACACAAAAACACCCGTTTTAATATGGTAAATATGCTTTGTGGTTTTGCATTTACTGAATGCTTTTGAGTTTTGAAAAATTGTATATATAATGTTTAGGGGCGGATTTATGAATTTTAATTTGATGGGTCATCTAATTGTCGGTTAATAGGGGAGGATCGATGTGAGTCATGAGAATACGATGGAGGTAGTGTTGGATTTGGGAGAATTTTAAATTTTGGAGGATTACGATGTAGGTGAGATGATAACACTTCATAATAATCTACTCCCTCTATCCCAGCCATTTCTGTACAATTTTTTATCAACTTTTCAAGGCATTTTTTACCATATTTTTTAATTAGTATATAAACACAGATGTAATCATGTAATATATTGTTAGATTCTCTGCATTATGTATTTTCTAATTATCAAGTTTTGATACACCATTAGTATACATAACTAAAGTTATCGATTGTCAAACATGGTGTGGGAAATTTGACCAAACAATGTGCAGAAATGGATAGGAAGTGGGGAGTAGTTCTTTTAAAACACTTCTATCTGACTATCTTCATGCATTGAACCTTCATAAAAAGAGATACTTACACTACTGCCAACTAACCTCTTGTAACACTAGTTACTAAAAAAAATATTAAGTTTACCTATTGCAATATTTTTGCAAGTATTGCCTTATGTAATATTGCATTCGATCTAGCACAACACTGTCATGATTTAGGTAACAATTTTTGTAGGTTTAAGCAGCACTTTATTAACTATATAACATTTCAATAATTGATGATCGAAAAGTGTTATTTTATTTCTAATATTAGTGAAGAAAATTGTTTAAAAGGATATATCTTTTGGAAAAAAATATGCGTTTGAAGGATAAAATTAACTCCATTGAGATTCTAATTACTTATCCAAGGCTAAAAATCAACTCTATTAATGACATCCGTTTGCAGTGATGTGTATTTTGACCACGAGCGAAGGATGTGGAAACACATGAGACCACATGGAAGTGGCAATATTTCACCAACAATTTGGTAAGAAACTTAATCATGATTACAATTAATTAATTTCAGTTGAGAAAGCCGTTAATTATAAGAATATAGTCAAACTTGAGTACATTGATCAGTCATTAGTTACTGTATTATTGTTTGATCAGCTTAATTCATTCTGATGATCATGATCACCATTAGTTAGTTAAGCTAAACATGTGCACCACAGAAAATGGTTCAATCCCATATGCACTCTAATTCTCTCCACTTCATCCATCATTTCTATTCGTAGACTGTGGCCATGTTTTCGGAGATTATCTGCATTTCAATTCAGTTCAGTTCAGTATAAATTTATTCTGGTGCAATTTAACTTAGTTTAGTCATATATTACTATTTTAAAACACATTTATTTTAGTTCAGTTCGGTTCGGATAAGTTTCACAAATTAGGGCATGTGTTAGGTGCAGTATATAAGTTACTTTATTTATAAGTACTGCGTTGTAATGAAGTATGTAAAAGTAGTATCTGAAACGAATTAAAATGAGGAAAAGAAGAACCTTACCTCATTTTACTTTCAAAATAAGTCTATTTTACTGATAATACATGCAGACTGCAGTTCCACCAAATGCAAAGTGTCTATGCATTTTAATTTTACACATGTGATTATTTATTTCTGCGTGGCATGGCATTATTGATGATGAAAATATGCATGGAATATTATGGCAGTTGCATCCGATTCTCTGTCAATAGAATCAAGGGATTAGATTAATGATTAAATTAATTACTACATATAATCATCCAAAAGAAATAAATGTTGACTCTAAGATGGAGTTTGGACTGATGCACAAAGTCAAGAATAGGGTTTTAAATTTAGCCAAAAATTAAAAGGAAATGGTGAGCTACTGTGAAATGATTAGGGCAAGTTGTAATGGAAGATAAGTATATAAGTATATGTTTTTGAAAATATTAATCTAACACATTAGGTTGTTTTATTGAAAATATTCTTGTGCATATTTCTTTAGTAGTGACAAATTTACAGTTGTTCGATTTGACTAAAAAAAAATTTTAGTGTTAGGATATAAGAGTGGATAATATGCACACAAAAAATGAACTTATATTCCACCGACTTGGCTGCCACTGTTTAATTTTATTTTATATATGTTACTTGTTTGTTGCCAATTTGATATTAGGACCAGTTGAGCTATACAACTTTCATTTTTCTTTGGAACCTTCTAGATTGAAAACATTTAAAGTTTAATGATGTTTTGGCAATAATATTGAAGGCATTGTTGACTGTTAATAATTTTAGTTACACTTTAAAAAATAGCGTAAATATGTAATAATTGAGAAATACTCGTTGTCATTAATTTAACGATCTCATAATCATGAAAATTTAAAGGTCCTAATTAACAAAAAAAACTCCATAAAATCAAGACAATTAAAGCACATGGCCACCATCAATCTAACCTGAAAACACTTTTAAGTTTAACTAAACTAGGAGAGTTAAGCCGGTCGATTGTGGTAGCCAAAAAAAATCGTAAGTATATCAGATTAATTATCTGTGTAGGAAATTCCTATAATTTTTACACGTAAGATGTCCAAATAAACAGTCTAATTAGAGACATATTTGACCAAAATAATCGATATCACAAGTTTGAAACATCTAAACGTGTCGAAATCTATTAATCTAGTCGGCCAAAAACACCAAAAGTCAATTGGTTAAACGAATTCGATTTGAATTTCTCGGACTACGCCCAGGGACACCATATTAAAAGCTAAACAAGTTTTTCAAATATAGGGTCATAAAAAATACTTAGGTTGACATAGACAGTCACATTTAAGACAAATTTTGCAAAGATTGATAGGTAAAATGTTAATAAAAGGAAACTTAATGAAATAAAATAAAGTAATTGCGGAATTAAAAGTTTCCCACAACAAAATAAATTAAAAGAGCAGTACCTCGCCATTCACCTTGACCTCGCCGGAAACTTTTGATATCAAGATTGAAAAATTATTTTTGTTGCCCTTCCTCCATTCACCGTTGTCATATGAAGGTCTACCAGTAGAAATAACGCTGTCAAATCATTAAAGAAATTTTTAAAAATTCATCGCCATCACGTCAATGTCCGCTGCGTGAAAGATTCGAAGGTGATCGGGCTGTTTTTCTTTAGAGTTCAATTTATAAATATTCATGCTCTTGAAATGATCCCTAAATCTTGTATCTCGTCTATTACAATTAGGGATGAAAATGGGTTTAGTACGCGAACTAAAATTGTAGGTTCTACATTTGTGGGTCATGTTTTTTATAGAACCATCATTTTCGAGTTGAGTCTGGGTCTAGATTTTTCAAAAATGAGTTTGAATCCGAGTCTAATAATTTGAGATTCAAACCCCAGATCTATATAAGCTTAGCTATACATTTAACTTTATATAGTTATCCAAAATCTTTTGAAAAATACAAGGTTAATTTTATTTATGCTTATGTTAAGCAAAAATATTATTAGAAGTCATGTAATTTTTATTCTCAATTCAACAAATATCGTTCATATATTATTTTGTTGTATGATTTTGAACTTTTTTGGTATAGATTGAAGTTTTTTCCCTAAAAAATTAATGTAGGCACATATTAAACGTAACTTGTTTTTATTTAGGACAATATAAAATTTATTTAGGAAAATAGAAAAGGATAAGAGCATTAGACACCTTTAAAATCTGATTTGGACTCATAATTTGTAAAATTCATTGAATTTTGATGTATGTCTAAAATTTCCAGACCATATAAATCGAAGTCGGGCTCAAGTCTAATTATTTTTTTTTAGGATCGAGTGTGAATCTTATTAGATCCAATCCAAATCCTATTCATGCCCATCCCTATTTTTAATTCTAAAGCTTTTTATTCTTCTTCTTCTTTTCGTTTTTACATAGAAAAAGAAAAGAAAGAAGAAAAATTCCATCCAAAGAAAGGGGAAAGTGGATATGGTCGTAGATCCATCCAATCTAGCTCAAAGAGGTGGGCCCAATGACATAAGTCTAAAATGATTGGCGAATTATTAGAGCTTGAAAATAACGGTCCATCCCATATTAAAGATGAAGGCCCACGAAATTAACCACACGAGTGTGATTAATTAAAATAGATTTAATACGGATTAACCCAATACTCGGCCCTGTCCATTTCAGGGCCATTAATCCTACGACATTGACTAACTCAGAATCTCATCCAAATCTTCAAATTGCAACCCGGTGGGCCTCACGGCCCTCGCCACATCAATTTGAACATCTTAAAACATCATTATTTCTACCGACTTCATTCATTTACGGTTAAATCACAATATGTATTTCACTATCTTGTGTTTTAAATTTATATCATTTTGTACATCTTTGTGTGAATAAATTAAGAAATATAATGATGGCCGCGATCTTGACAACGGTGATGGTGGTGATGGTGACCGCTTGGGGCTGGTGCGAGCGACCAATTGCTGGTGCTCGAGAGAATTGAGCACTGGCGTAAGCGACAATGCATTGATATTAGCGATATGGATTCTGGCGTTCGGGGTGCTGGTGCTCGAGAACCACCGTGATGATTTGTATAACTGTGGAAGGCTAAGGAGCGAGGTTTTGTAAATGGTTGATTTTGATCGGGAATTCAGATCTTGATTTTAGTGGTTGTGGTGGAAGGTTGGGAGGTGGTTGTGGGAAGGGCGAGTTGGTGAGGATTGGGGTGGAGAGTTGCTTCAAATTCAGCAATAAAAGAGGAATGCTTATTTGTAGGTCTTGTCATACTTTGTTCCATGAATCAAATTGTATGACTGATTGCAGAAAATATATCAAGGGGGGTGAAATTTCTTTCTCCACTCTCAGGACACTTTTTGGACTTGGGACAGAGAGTCTTCCTACTCCTTAAACACAAAGTCAAACAATTGCTTGTATCCATCCTGCAGTTATTTTATAAAGCTTAGGAGAAATTAAAAATCTATACCCATAAGTTGCACATTTGAGTTTTGTTCAGTTCATTCAAAAAGTATGTAATCGTTCATATTTTATTATTTCTAATAAAGAATTATAAAAATACATTTGAAAATACATACTGCAATGAATACGACACCATATATATCACATGAAAATAAAATTTTATGATTAAATTTAGTCAATTTTAACTAAATAAATAGTGCAGTTATAGTATGTGGAGAGAAGAAGTAGTAAGATCACGTTTCTTTCATCTTAAATTTAAACTGATTGGATTGAACTAAAGTCAAATAAAGTAAGAATAATACTATTAAATCAAAATTAAACTGAACTGAATTGAATTGAACTGAACCAAACCAAACTAATATAATTAAACATTTATATGTACTCTATGATGAATTGTGCCGGTATAACCTTCCGGCTACATTCCGGTGTTGAGTCACCAATTGAGTCGTTGACCGGATCCAAAATGACGAATATGCCCTCGGCCTTTTCAGCTTATTTTTCCCCATTTTACCGCTATTGTTGCCTCCAGCTGCCACGACCACCCTCTCTCCGACCATCACCAACAGCCACCTCAGCCACCCCAACCACCACATCACCCACCCCAACCACCACATCACCACCTTCCGCCACCAACCACCAAATCACTACAAAAACACATCCACTCCTAACCGCCGCCCAGGCCTACACATAGTAACCATCCCAGCCGGCAATGGAGACTTCGCTCGGCTCTCCCATGCTAACCACCGCCTTCTCCTTCCGATTCTTCATTGCCCTCCGCCACCATTACTGCTCCCGTATCCGCTCTACCTAGCATCTCCCGCCTAGCCCTGCCCATATCCGCCTAGCCACACCCAACCCTGTTGTTTCCCAGCTCAACCCAAACCCGGCAAGCCTCACCCAGTCCCGTTGTTTCCCATTCTTCCCACAACTCCGCTCAATCCCACAAGCAACACTAACCCAGCATCGCCCCATCAATTTAGCTCCCAAATCCAATAGCTTTAGCACAGCTAACCCGCTCCAAACCTCCTAGATTGATTGAGAAGTTGGTGTCGACGGGAAGAAAAGGGTGCTAGAGGAAATCCTTGAACGGCATTCGACAACGGGAAGAAGAAAAGGAGTAATATGAATTTTTTTTACTTTCGTTTTTTAGCAGGGGTAAAATTATCATTTCATTAAAATTCAGCCAATTTCGGAGTTGACAATTAGATTCAACGCTTCTCAGGGTTATATTGATACATACATCATAAGGTTGGAGTTATATTGACATTTTTTCAGCCTAAGGCCATGTTTGTTTTGGCACTTTACTCTAAATTAAATTTTTGATGAACATAATTGATTTAACTTAAATAAATTAAATTGAATTGAAATGAATTGATCTGAAATACAGATAATGGCGTTAGACAAAAAATTCATGAGTTAAGTGGATTAAGTTTGGATTGACGCGTACGAGGAAATGGTCCAGTAGGGGTCTGTAATTGATGAATGTAACGGGGGACTAAGACTATGGTCCCAGAAGCAACGTGTTGGGCGAAGACTATTTGCCCATTGGGAATTCTCTAGCATGTAGTTGTGCGGTGGGGAAATTTCATGTCACTTCTCGTGGCCCAAATCCAAACCCATTTTATGATCATATTGTCAATATCACTACAGCATCAATTCACATTTGCATTTGTAGCACACTTTGACTTTCATCAGTTGACTTGATAAATGTTTTATCTTTAATATCTTTCATTAAAAATAATTAAAACTTGTAAAAAGTTGATGTATGAATATATGTTATAACGAATCTAACAATGTATCACACAATAATATTTATACTTATATACCAAGTCAATTTTAGGGTCAAAATTAGGAAATTTTGACTAAATAAATAGTTAAATTACATGTTGAAATGAGACAGAAGGAATAAGGGTTTATTCCTTCAATGTACTCATCCGTTCCTATCATTGTCATGAAGACCAAGTGACTATCATTGTGTCAATTGAAAGGCACTATTTTTTTTCATTTATGTTAAGGAATTTCATTGAAACTTAGGTACGAAACAAAATGTACTCCCCGCCTCAGCCCAAATTACCTCTCAATCATTTTATATTGTTTGAAAAATAATGTTTAAATGACAATATGTTTAACTACGTATAAGAATGACAAATAAAAAGTTGATATTAGAAACTACTTGTTACGACGAATTCAGTAATATGCGGTCAAACTTTAATGAAAAATAGTATCATAAAGTAGGTGAGTAACTTGGTAGAGACATGTGAGTACTAGAATAGTAACTGAAAAATACTTTTTATGATATAAATGATAAAATAAGTATCTTCAGACAAACTTAAAAATAAGGGATGCCTTATTTTTTACTCATCTAATGAGAAATGATTAGATGTCATTTTTTGTGAGTTAAAAATTAATGAAGCTTGCTTACATGTGAGTCCTTGTCTAAGGATTGTATCAGCGTCATTTCTGACTTCTGAGTAAGGTGACAAGGATGCCTGGCCTTTACTACAACATTTTTAGCAATATTTTAACTTAACAAAAAAATAATTATGAGGTGGGGAGTATTTTAGACGCTACTCCCTCCATCCCAGAGAAAATGATACACTTGCTTTTGGATCGATTTTTTATGCAAGCTGATGTGGAAGTGTTAACGGGAAATAAAGGAAGGATATTTTGGTAATGGAAGAGTTGACTTGTAGATTTAATCAACTTTTTGAGGGATAATATAG
>JAULKJ010329229.1:0-10132 GCA_032355405.1 Rubia balearica
TGTATAGTATAAATACCAGGTACGTATTAATTTTCTAATTCGTTCTGTCTTTTATACGATATTCATACACTTTACTGACTTAAATTTCAGAGAGTTTTCCCTTGGGACTCCCCAGAACTTGTTTTCTTGCAAATCACAATCAAGGAGCTCGGGTAGGCTGTTCATTCGGTTTTGAGATGCATCAATTAGCATGCCCGGTGGGACCGATTGAGCCAGATTTGAGTTCTTTGGTTTATGTCCACTTCTACCGCTACTCGGAGGAGTGAGAGATTGAAGTTGAAATGAACAGGAGCTGGTGACGAAGTGCAATCCTTATTCAGAAGAAGAAGCAAGATGGTTAACCCCTCAGTGTCGTAGAATGTTGAGAGTGAGGAAGATTGAGTCTCTGTAGTCGAGTCGGGAACGATGCACGTCTCAACTATCGAGCATGAGATTATACAGGTCTCGAGTAGGCCTAATCCACAAGTTTTCGAGGCCTCTCGAACTGATGTGGCAGGGTCATTGAGGCATCCGGAGGTTAATATGGAGTAGAGAGTCAGGAACACAGGCCCTGCACAGAGTATGTTAGATGGTTCACATGTCGAAAAAGATGGACGGTTCACGGAGGTTTCCAGAGATTCTTACATCGAAGCTTATGAGCAAATTATTAAAGAAAATCAAAGTACGGGAATGATTGGGTTGCAATAGGAACTGATGCTGGTAGCGCACATGTTGGCGGCTGCAGTATATCAAGTTACTCCTCCCTCGAGGCCTACGGGTATGTCAAGAGATGCAGTGTCGTCGATACCTATGGGATTATCTTCAGGGCTAGCTCCTCAGCCAATGTTAGCTTTCACTTACCCATGATATGCAGGAGAGGCGTTCCAAACGCGGCCCCAACCTTCTTTCCCAAACTATTTGTAAGGGATGGTATATTGAATGCCTCCTTTGGTTCCGATAACCTCGACTGTTACTCTTTCGAGGAATGAGACTGGATACGGAATGGTGACTTCCATGGAGATCCAGGGATACGGTAGTATATGATTACAAGGTACTATGGCTAACCTAGGGCCTTACAACCCTTATGGGCAATTTTCGATGTACCCAGGGGTTATGCAACCTTGGGTAAATTCTGGTTATATAGGTTCTCAAGCTATGTACCTGATACAATATGGAATAAATGATTGAGGATTGAACCCGGTTGAGGGGCAGCAAGGATCGATATCAGACGCTGGAGATTCATTGAGAATGGAGCTAGACAGGTTGATTGGGCCAATGGACCAAGCGACATGATCATCTTTTAGTTTGGCGATAACCGGAGTTCGATGGACAGTGGATATAATGGCACCGAAAGGGCTTCAGACTTATAGTGGGTAATCGGATCCTCGAGAATTCATCCAGACATTCTTGAGTCTAATTAATTCGAGGGATTTTGAAGAGAGGTTAACGTGCAAGCTGGTTGGAAGCTATCTTTGGGGGAAAGCTCATGAGTGGTTTAATAAGTTATCAAGGGGTTCTTTACACTCCTATCGAGACTTCAACGGGGCTCTATTAAGTCAGTATGCTCGGAAGAAAAAGTTTACTAAGACTTTGCTGGAGCTATACCAGACCAAGCAGAAGTTGGGAAAGAGTGCAAAAGCTTTTTATCACCGCTATATGGATGAAAGTCTTAGGGTAATAGAAACCGCGGAGAATGAGGTAATTTAGGGGTACTTATTGGGAATGCAGGATTTGGAGCTATACGAAAAGTTGAGTACGAATACTCCTCAAACATTTCAAAAACTCCAAGAGATGGTAGAACAATATTCGAGGGTAGAGGAAACCACTAAAAAAAGAAGTAAAGTTTGGTGGAGAAACTAGGAAAGAGTAATGATCATCGAGGGAAAAATCCGATGGAAATAACTAGGCCTAACTTCGTAAGGTATACGCCCATGCTGCCAACACCCATGGATAGATCTCCTGCACAAATTATGAGTATACATCGAGGGATGTTTCAGTGGCATTTACCCATGCAGGACACGCCTAGCGCAGTGGCGTCAAGAAGAGCCACAAATCTGTATTGTGATCATCATAGGGACTATGGCCATGAAACGAATGATTGTGCTCAGTTAAGAATGAAAATCAATAGGTGTGTGAGGAAAGATGGTTCTAAGACTTCGGACCTCGAAGGAGTAATCATGCCGAGCCCCCAAGACCCAAGAATGACCGTAGATAAGAGCAGCCCTACAGGAGAAACTATCAAAATAATAGGGGCAGAGGAGATAAGAGACCTCGAGATCAAGGGATTAGAGATAGAGGAAGAGAGAGAGAGAGAGAGAAGAAAGGCCGCAAGAACAACTCACATGTAACCAAGAGAATAGAAATGGTGATTATCCGCCGATTCACAGGGTTATTAATGTGATTAATGGAATCATGAGGGAAAGGTCCTCGAATACAGCCATGAAGGCTGAGGCATGGAAAGTCCCCGCAGGAGAGCCGTGCCATAAAAGGTTTTGGCTAGACGAGACAATAACATTCTCAGAGGCTGATGCAGTTTCGAATCAAACCCCACACGCAGTCCCTATGGTGGTCTCGGAAGTGATTGGGAATTCCTTAATATAGAGAGGTTTTGTTGATGATAGAAGCGGAGTGGAGGTGATGTTCGCTGATTGCTTTGATCAGTTAGGGAGTGGCAATTAGAGAAAGTCTGTTTAGTCCTTATCTAGTTTCACGGGGAACCCCATATTTCCTTTGGGGGAAATCACCTTAACAGTTTGAATATCCGATGGTGACAGGGGAGTAACGATAGACTGCAACTTTGTGGTTATCGATGCATACTCACCTTATAATGTGATTCTAGGAAGACCATGGATGTGCCAAACTCGAGCAATGTGGTCTCCTTATCATCTGATGATGACAGGGGGATAGTTTCCATTTGAGGTGATCAAACTGTAGCTAAAATTTGTAATCTTACGACAATGAGAGAAGCAAGGAAGATGAGAGATGTGGCCTCAGTGCATGGAGAGGTTAGCCCTACAGATACGGTACAAATACCTATTTGAGATTTGGGGACAGTTACAGTAGGAAAATTGTTGCATGAGGTTGTTAGAGAAAGATTGAGCAAGTTGCAGGAAGAATATGGGTACGTTTTCTCTTAGAGTACTTCTGACCTCACAAGAGTACCCTTGAGCTTGGCGGTTCACAGATTGAATATTGATCCATCCATTATGCTAGTTAAACAGAAGAGAAGAATATTTTCCCCTGAAAGGGTAGAAGCTATTAAGGAAGAAGTTGAGAAATTGCTGAAGGCTGACGCCACCGAGGAGGTGCTTTATCCAAAGTGGTTGGCCAATCCCGTTATGGTGCCGAACATGATGGGGTTTGGTGAATGTACAACGATTTTAATGACATGAATAGATGTTTCCCTAACGATAGTTATCCCTTGCCGCCGATTGATAAGTTGGTGGAAGCTATCCCTGGATACAAGGTTCTAGCTTTCTTTGATGCTCACAAAGGGTACCATCAGATATTAATGGTGGAAGAAGATAAGGAGAAAACATCGTTTATCCCTGATATGGGCATGTTATAAGAAGATGCCATTTGGAATCATGAATGCTAAATCGACTTATCAGCGGTTAATGGATAAGTTTTTCAAGAAACAGATTGGCAGAAATATGGAGATATATGTTGATGATATGGTTGTGAAGAGTAAGAGTCACGATGAGTTTATGGTGGATTTGGAGGAAACTTTTAAAGAGGTTCGATGGGCGAATTTAAAGTTAATCCAGCTAAGTGTGTTATTTGTGTGGGGACTGGAAAATTTTTTGGATTCATGTTGTCTGAGAGGGGTATTAATGTCAATCCATTAAATATTGAGGCTTTGATGAGAATAAAGAGTCCACAAACGCTGAAATACGTACAAAGGCTTACGGGATCCTTGCTAGCTCTGAGTCGATTCCTCTCGAAGGAAGCTGAGAAACACTTTCCCGTGAAGAGGCATTCAAGAAGTTGAAAGAGCATTTACGTGTACTGCCAACTCTCATGAGGCCTGAGAAAGGTGAAACTTTGTTCCTGTATACTTCTGCCTCACCTTTGGCAATCAGTGCAATGCTAGTCAAGGAGAAGGAAGGGAAGCAACATCCCATCTACTTTGTGATTCGAGCCCCGCAAAGACCATAAATGAGGTATACATCTCTCGAGAGGTTGATCTTGGCTTTGGTACATGCAACACGAATATTGCGTTCCTACTTTTAGGGACACACGATAGTGTTGCTCATCAATCACCCAATTAGACATGTTTATTTAAATCCAGAAGCTTCGGGAAGAATGATGAAATGGGTCGTGGAGAGGCTGTTTGACATGTGGTTGATTGGACCGTGGCTTTGATCGACCAAGATTTGGAGAACCCAAAGGAAGAGGAGAAGAAGGTGCCTGTCAATGTTTCCCCAGACAAGAAATGGGAATTCCCAGAGATCCCTGACGACGAGGTATTTCAATTACTATATTTTATATAAATAATTTATTGTGTACATATACCCAATGTTCAAATCTTGATTGCAAAGTAACATTGTTTTCCTGTCACGTGTAACAGCCTGTTAATACATTGTCAACGCAGCCATCCGGTTCGACGACCAGTTACAGGACGGGGAAACAATATGTAGACGAACCACTCAAGCCACTGAAATTGGTAATTCTTTCTTACCACGGTACTATTCTATTTTAACAATTTCATATACTTAATGCATTCTATCACCAGTACCACATACATTACCGGTGCTTGAGTTTCCATTTTCATGCGTAATTTTCATTCTAGCACCGATACACGGCACCGGTATTCACTATACTGATGCTCAAAATTTCATTTCTTTTCCTTCTTCTCACTTAGGCACCAATATTTTTTTCGGTGCATATGTCCGAAAAGGTATTGATATTGTCATTTTTTCGTTATTTTACCAGTGCTATTGTAAGAACTAGCACTGATTTTTTTGCATCGGTACAGCTCAACCGGTGCCTATAGACATGTTTTTCAGTAGTGACTTCGATGTAGACGAACACCGCTGCAAATTCACAAATTGGATAATGACTAAAATTTTTGATATGTGATCCGATCTCGCAATTAACATCTTCTTAAAAACTCATATGCACGTATAAAAGAAATTTGAAATGTGTTCCGACCTCAGAAACGATAACAACTCAACCCACTATGCAAAACCCGATTAACATTATGAAATCGGATCTCATTCTACCGAATTTATTTCTGAAATCGGATGCAATGACATAACAACTCCAGTGACGTACCTATTTCCGAAACAAAGAAGGGAACTTTGGAACTGAAACGTTGGACGACATAAACCAAAGGGTACTACGACGCGCTAAGCTGTTATTGTTTACACTAAACACAACAGCTGTTCAACGACACATATTTTGGTACTATGAACAACGACGATGCCAAGGGCGGTGTGTCATAATTACCGTCCTAGCTACAATAACTTTTACTGCCACTGACACCCCATTTCTGCACTATGGTAGGATTTAATATGTACATAATAATTTTTTAGTTAATATGTTTAAATTTGCAGCTAGTTTTTTTTAATGTTTTCCTTTAAAATTCTATTTTTTTGAAGATTTATTTTCTATATGAAACGGAAGTTAGAAGAACTATGTATGAAGTAAGAGAAAGTTTCAGTAGAGGCAGTCTGTCTAAAAGTTTATGAGCAGTTCACCGTATTTTTTTATTTTAAATGTTATAATTTTTCATAAAATTTAAATATTGTATTTTAAAAGGTAAATAAGTAATAAATATAAATATAAAAAATATTTTTAAAATTTAAATTTAGCATGTAATTTAACAAATGTAGCGTATAAATTTAAAAAATATATAGTGAACTAATTGTGTATAAACTTATGAACAAATTACCTGTCACGGGACCCACTCATGGATTAAAATTTTGCTAGCTTCTGTACGGACAAAAGTAGAAAGAATGATTTGAGAAGATCAACGGCGTGTAAAAATAGCAAGGACTCTTTGGAACAATAGGTCTGCCAAGGCATGGTTTATAAATTTGATAAAAGGAAAAGAAAAAGGAAAGTTGGTCGAAAGGGGTGCGTGGAACGAAAGCGAAATGTATTTGTGAATTTCCAAATGAGATTAGGTGAAGTGGAAAATTAGGAAACTAGATTGGAAAGGGTTTATGAAGTTGGACCAAGAGAGAGATCTTTGAATGTGCATGTGTCCTTGACTAGGGCATGGATCCGTATATATAGACAAATGGACACTTACACACTTGCCCCTTTTATTTTGATTGTGTTCATTTTTTACACGTTAATATATTATTGTACACAAAGTATTGATCTAGGGCAAATTTGTGAAAAGATGTTAGTTGCAATGTTAAAATTTATTATGCAATGTGTAGTAGTTATAAAGTTTATAACCTGATTTTGGCAACTCAAAATTTTTATCTTCATTTCTTCTAATTTACACTTTAAACATTGGTTTTTCCATGACTTATGGAAAATACCGTCTTTCAAGATACAGACTCTTGATCTAGGCTCATTAATCATTCAAATGAGGTCATTTATAATTGATGTAACTAATGTGATGATTTTATGTTTTTTTATTTGTTGCAACAAGATCATTTGATTTAGAGTGACTAACCGCTACACGAAATTATTTTATAATAGATGTAACTAATGAGATAATTGGACATTTGTTTTTATTTATTGCAATAAGATTCTTATAATTTTTTAAAAAAAACTTGTTAAAATATATTGTAATGTCTAAATAATTATAATTTGAACCCAAAAAAATATATATTAAAATGAGATTTTCATGATTTAGGCCTAAAAATGGACTTTTTCATTATTATATTGTTAGATAAAATTTTAAAAGAATTAATATTTTTTACAAAATATTAAACTTTCTACTTTTCCGGGTATAATTTATCTATCTCATATGAAATAGATAAATATATTAATCATATCATATTCCTGAATAACATGCATTTTAAATCATTTAATTGAGTATTGTGTAAGATTTTTGTATATTATGTACTTCCTCTATCCCTGCCAAATCTGCACACTTTTCGGTCAACTTTCTCAAGGCACGTTTGACCATGAATTTAAATTAATATATAGGCACCAATATCTTCATGTGATATATCGTTAGATTCTCTGTATCACGTAGTTTTCAAATATCAAAATTTAAGACACCGTTAGTATACGTAACTAAAGTTATCGGTGGTCAAACATGACATGAGAAAGTTAACCAAAGAGTGTGCAGATATGGCTGTGACAGAGGGAGTATTAATGATCAAACTTTTTTTGAGTCAACTGACGAATGTCAAAGTGTGCAGAATTAGTTGAATAGAATAACAAATTGACTTGATAATTTATAACAAAAATCCTTAATTTGTGTCCAGACTTCAAACAAAGTACAATCAAACGTAAGAACTATCAAAACTTTTGAAATTCAATTCCTATCGATTTCAAATCATGTCAGAAACGTTCAACCTGCAGCTTGATAGCCAAGAAAATGTACCGTCTTCCCCCACGGGGTCATACTGATAAGCTCATCCCTCCATTCAGCAACATATCCAATTCGAGTTGGTACCGGAATCTTAGCTCTTCCGGCAACCACCGCGCTGGACCGTCGGGTCGATATAGAGGGTGAGGAGTGTACAACATCAGTCGTAACATCAATTATATTTGTCATAGCCATATTGTGGTTTGGAAATGGAAAAAAAAACTTTGATCAACTGATCAAAATTACATGATAAATTTTATACACAACTAATAATTACAATGTAATTTTCAAACTAACTTAATAAGTATGGAATAATATTAAAAAATATAAAAGAGAGCATAATACGTGCAGGTTAGTTATTAGGCACGATACAAGCACGATACAGGCACGATATGGGCACAATATAAGTATGTGCGAAGTCAATAATTTATTATACTTCCCGGTACTAAAATATTAATTTTCAACCAATGAACATATTTTTGTTTTTATTTTGAATAGTAAAATGGGTGGAGGAGATTTTATTGGGAGGATAAAATATAAATTGAGTAAATGAAAACAATTTTAAAATTATCAAAATTGTAACGGTGAAAGGTGGAGGTGCTGGTGGTTATAGATGAAAAGGAAGACTTAAAAAATTAAATTCACATAATAAGTATGAATACATAGTAAGTAAAATACTTGACAACGAATGACAACTCACATTTTAAATAATATTTTGACCATATATAATTATTTCATTTTTTAGTTTCATAATTTTATTTGATCATATCATAATCGTTGATTTTGGAACTAGATCCAAACAATATATCCCCACGGCATTTCCAATTTCACCATTTGAAAAAAATGCTAGCCTTAGTTAACGATTTTAAACCATCTTTCTCATTTTCAATATTAATATCATTTGATTATCCATTTATATACCTTTTCTAGAGAAGCACCAGTGAACTCCCCATCTCAAACCCACATCCAAAGAGATTGAAATTCTTATCATTTTTTTTCCTTTTAAAAAAGCATACAAATGAGAAAAAGGTTGGTGGGTCGTTAGAGAGGATGAGGAGCCTACAACATCAGCCGCACCAACAATTATATCTGTCATAGACATATCAGAGTTTGGAAATGAAAACATACTTTGGTGGACGATAAAAAATACATGATAAATTTTACATACCACCAATAATTACAACTTATTTCCAAACTAAGTCAATAAGGTCTTGTTCTCTAGAGTTTATTTGGATTACAGTTCAGATCAGATCAGTATATTTATATTTATATTTATTTCATTTCAATTCATTATATTTATATTATTTCAGTTCAATTCAGTATATTTATATTTATTTCAGTTCAGTGTATTTATACTTATTTCAGTTCAGAAACTACAATCAATAAACAAAACTAAAATATTAAGATAATTATTAAAATTAAAAATTAAAATACTACAAGTCCATATTTAAAATAAGAACAAAACTGGGGAAAAATGTTTGACATGAGAATTTCATTTTTTATTTGAAAGTTCATGTTATCAAGAGTTAATATGCCTTAAATTTATTTGAGTTCAGTTCATTTAATTTTAGATCATTTTAATTCAGTTCAGTTGAACATTATTGTTTATAGTGAAATTTAGCCTAATTTAGTCATATTGTTACTATTTTTCAATACACTTATTTTTAATTTAGTTCAGATCAATACAGTTCGGCTCAGTTCAATTCAATTTATATTAGTTCTTTTCATAAATGTTTGTCTTTTTACCCTATTTTAATATGATTTAGAATTTTGATATTTTAATCATGTGTAACAAGAAATATATATATTTTAAAATATGGTAAATAAATTTTATTTTGGTTAACAAATATTTTTTTGAATTAAATTTCAGTTTTTCAGTTCAGTATATTTAAACTTATTTTAATTTAATTCAGTATATTTATATTATTTCAATTTAGTTCAGTATATTAATATTATTTCAGTTCAACTCAGTTCAGCTTAGATCATATCAGATCTAGTTCAGAGATCTAGTTTAGTATGACGTGACTATGGGGTTTACTTAATTGACATACGCTCTAACCAAAGATTATATCTATTTTAAACGAAGAAAATTATATCTGAGATTATATAAGGAATAGTGAAAAACAAGATTACTAGACATAACTAATTAAATCATCGTAAATTAGTTATGGAATATTGGAAAAAGATCTTATTTAGTTTTGATGGTAACGAATAAGGTCCGTTTTTTTTATTAAAAGGAATGTTTAATTTAATTGGTGGCAATATTTAGGGTGTAAGATTACATTCGTGTTTCCATTTTTATATAGGTGTATTTGATTATTATTATGGAAACATTTGATTTAATTGGTATCAGCATTTAAGGAAGGCATTGTAAGATTGCATTAATTTTTCAATTTTTCTCTGTATACAATATTCCGTAAGTTATAACATTTTTTTTCTGAATCGAAACAAAGTAAAAGTAGTAATAAAATAAGAGAAAAACTCATATGAGATCGTTTCACCATAAGTTATGGTGAGATAAAGTAATAAGTAAACTTTAAAAAATTATAGAATATACCCCATGTCATTTCTCATCTTTAAATAATTGTATTTAGACCCTCCGTCTCACCACAAGAATGAGTGAGACCGTCTCACTCAAGTCTTTGTATTTTT
>JAULKJ010329238.1:0-10131 GCA_032355405.1 Rubia balearica
CTTAAGCATCAGAGTGTTTACCCCCCGGACACTGGGGGCATTGTCTTGCAGGTCGGACACGAATCAATGGATCATGAAGAGAGGCTTCTACCGGTGGAAACAGATTCATCAGGCATAAAGCGGAAGGTCATAAGTGTCTACACCGTAAAATAGATTTTCAATGTAATGAAAAAGACATATATAGTCGAATCGTAACCATAGAATACGAATCTAATCAAAATGCAGACATTTGTCTCATAAACTATGGGGATGGTGAGAAGAGATAAGTTTTACATCCCATAGGGGCTATAATTGGAGATATCATTGTTTCTAGTTCAAAAGTTCCCATAAAAATGGGAAATTGTTTGAGTATAGTTTGAACTATTGATTTACGTAACTAGAAATAACCAATTCGGTTTACGACGAAACTTAGAAATAGATCACTGATCCAAATTGATTACCTCTACAGGATAGATCTCAACAGATAACTGAAGAGTAATGGAAGCAAGTGATTGAGTTCATTAGTTCCTCATTTAAAATTATTGACTCTGGAAATATAGTAATATGGAGAAGACGAGATTGTTTCAAGCACCGACAGAGCCGGAAGTGCCCCTTTTTCAAAGAAAGGAGGACGTGTTATTCAAATTTATTTGATGGTCAGAGGCGAATTGAAAGCTAACTAGTGGTAATTTTAATGATTCCCCAGAGAAAAATAGAGATGTCTCATACGTTATCCATAATATGTGGAAGTATCGAAGTAATTTCATAGAGTCATTCAGTCTGAATGCTACTTGAAGAACATAAGCTAGATGATGGAATGGGAAGCCCAAGGGTGTAGAAGATTGTAGCATGAGTCATTCAAAAGATTTGGATTCATATATCCACCCATGGGGTACTTCATTGTCGATATAATGTCCATCTGTATAGAAATCATCATCTACATGCAGAAAGCCATATGCTTTGTAAGAAGCTTGTACAGTTTGGGAAGGGGTTTTGATTGATTAAAAAGAAGAATCTACTTTAACCTGTACGCCCTTAGACACAGCCATACATAACATAGAAATCACACTTGGAAAGGGTGGACAATTAGCTAGAGCAGCGGGTGCTGTAGCGAAACTGATTGCAAAAGAGGAGAAATCGGCCACAATAAAATTACCCTCTGGAGTGGTCTATTTGATATCCAAAAATAGCTCAGAAACTGTAAAAAATAGTAGGGAATGTTGGGTTGAACCATAAAAGTTTGGGTAGAGTCAGATCTAAGCGTTGGCTAGGTAAGATTCCCGCTTAAGAGGGGTAGTTATGAACCTTGTAGACCATCTCCATGGGGGTAAGGAACAGAGAGCCCCCAATTGGTAGAAAAAAACCCACAACCCCATATCCTAAACTAGGAAGAAGAAGTACAAAAAGGAATAAATATAGTGATAAATTGATTCTTCGTCGTCGTCGTAAATAGAAAAAATATAGGAGTAAACTACTTTGTTACTTTTTTAGATTTGGGCGAACGACAGGAATTGAACTTACGCATGATGGATTCACAATCCACTGCCTTGATCCACTTGGCTACATCCGCCCCTACTTCAATTTTCAATGTTTTACTATTGAAAAAAAATATCAGAAATTTTACTTTCTTTAAACTTTACAAATTTTAAAACAGTACTTAAATACAAGTATGTAGTAAACAATAAATGTAAAATAATAATAATAATAAAAATAAAATAAATTAGCAATAAGAGGTTCTTATTACTACTTTATTTTTTAATAACTCCTATGCAATTATACAGTAAAAAATAAGACCGAAATCTTATCCATTTATAGATGGAACATACATAGCAGCTAGATCTAGAGGGAAATTATGAGCATTACGTTCATGCATAACTTCCATACCAAGATTCACACAGTTAATAATATCAGCCCAAGTATTAATTACACGGCTTTGTCTATCAACTACAGATTGGTTGAAATTAAATCCATTTAGGTTGAAAGCCTTAGTGCTAATACCTAAATTTTTAAACCAGATACCCACTGCATGCCACAGAGCTAGGAAGAAGTGCAATGAATGGGAGTTGTTGAAAGTAGCACATTGGAAGATCAATCGGCCAAAATAACTATGTGCAGCTACAATATTATAAGTTTCTTCCTCTTGACCAAATCTGTAACCTCATTAGTAGATTCATTTTCTATGGTTTCCCTGGTCAAACTGGAAGTTACGAATGACCCATGCATAGCACTGAATAAAGAGCCGCCGAATAAACCAGCTACACCTAACATGTGAAATGGGTGCATAAGGATGTTGTGCCCAGCCTGAAATAAAATCATGAAATTGAAAGTACCGGAGATTCCTAGAGGCTTACCATCGGAAAAAATTCCTTAACCAATTGGATAGATCAAGAAAACTGCGGTAGCAACTACAACAGGAACTGAATATGCAACAATCCAATGTTTTATGAACTAATTGTTCCACACTTCTTACTCGGTGTAGCTTGTTACATGGGTCGTGAGTGGGAACTTAGTTTCCGTTTGTATATGTTTGTGCGTGTGTGTATGTTATGTATACATGCATCACACAATCTAAGCCATGGATGGTTTGATAGGAGATTTTTTCAGTTACAATGATAAAAATTAAAGCAAACGACATTATGAAGTATTTAAAATTGTTACTTGTGTGAAATTTATTTTTGTCATATATCCAAATTCATTTATATTATATATATATATATATATATCTTTAAAAAATTATCAATTAATTGGTATTTGTTTCTCTGTGTAGTAAGAATATGCAAACGAACAACACCATTATCAGGTAATTTAATTTGTTACTGGTATAGCATTAATTTTTTCATATATCATTAAATATGTTCATATTATTTTTATTTATATGTTACATATCATTGCTAAATTATTATTTTTTGACCTTTCATTACTAAATTATTATTGTTTGTGTATTTAGGATGGATATGCAAACAATCAACAATATTATGACAGATATGCAAATGATCAACAACATTTCGAGGTAATTTAGTTTTTATTTTTATATAATTCATTTTGCATACATTATCAAATATGCTCGAACTGTTTCTATAAATACCGTCGAGTATTAGTAGAAAAAGTTGTTATTTATTTGTCTGTTTAGGACGAAGATGCAAACGAACTAAATGGTGACAGTGGAAAAAATGATGATCATATGCTCGAGGTTGCATGCGAATTTTCTACTGAATTGTTAAAAATATAAATAATCAAGTATAATTTTTATATTGTAAGTATCAAATAATATTTTATACTTACATGGTAAATCATTATAATCTATTTTATAATTTTTGATTAATTTTATTAATTAATAAAAATTATTTGTTACTAGGCGTTCATGTCTCGCAAAAATTTAATTGACTTCAAAGAAGAGGACGATTTCTCAGACATGTTATTGTGATAAAAAAAGTCCCGAAAAAAATTTCCTACAATTATATTTCAAAGTGACCGTGGTGGTACTTACGAGCCAAAAAAAATCTCATAAAAAATACTAGCACAAGAAAAATTGGTTATCCATTCCAATTGGAGGGGAAGTACATCCGTATTGAAGATTGTTGGAGGATAAGGGTAATATGTGGAGTACATAATCACGAGCCTAAGCTGCACCTTGAAGGTCACCCTTATGCAAGGCGATTGTCAGCAAATGAAGTTCAATTGGTGGAACATTTATCAGCAATGCATGTGAAACCCCATGACATTTTCATGTCTATGAAGAGGGAAAATCTGAATAATTTTTCCTTCACAAAAACCATATACAATGAAAGCCAAAAATTTTGAACATGGAGAATGCGGGTAAAACTCAAATTCAAGTTGTTATGTCTTTTATACATGACAATGGTTATGTGCATGAGAGTCGTACTAATAATGCAATAAATGAGTTAGAATATTTTTTCTTTTTTCATCCTAAATCATTGTAAAAGTGGCATGCATTTTCACATGTCTTGTTGATAGATGCAACATATAAAACAAATACGTACTCGATGCCCCTCATTGAAATTGTTGGTGTAACTTCGACCAACATGACATTTTGCACAGCGTTCGCCTTCATGCATAAAGAGAATGAGTACAATTATATTTGGGTATTAAATTTTCTGGAAGGTACAATTGAAGGATACATTACCCCATGTGTTCAGCATTGATGAAAGCATTCAAGAATGTGTATCTGGATCCTACAGGATTACTTTGTTATAAATGGCATATCTATAGAAGTATTTTGAAAAGTGCATTCCATTGATACCATCAAGCCAATATCGGGATTTATTCTACCAATCATGGAATGCATTAGTTGAGTCTCAGTGTCATGAAGCATATATGTCCCATTTGACCAAACTAAAAATAGTTTTGCCTGACTTTCCAGGTATATTTATTAGATGTATATTTTATTAAAATTTTCTAATAGGGTATATCTGTGCAACTAATGCAATTATTCACATTTTCAGGTGTTTTTGGTTACATTGATGATAATTGGCTGAAACCGCATAAAGAAATGTTTGTATCTATTTGGACTGATCGATTTCTTAATTTAGGAAATCGCACCAAGAACATAGTTGAGAGTCAGCATGCCAAGTTTAAAAAAATACTTGGAGTCATCACACTCAAATTTAGAGATATCACTGCTTTATATCGACCGAGTCATTCAATCAATAGACCATCAATCAAATTAAGTCTTGAACAAAGCAAAATTGTCATTTGACATCGGTTCAACACTTCACATTTTCAAGAATTGCTTAGATTTGTGTCAATTCATGCACTCAATCTAATATTTAATGAGTTTGAGTGATCAAAAGCTGGCGGGTTTATTTTTGAAAATTTTGGATGTCGATTGTGCACAAGTTGTGGGCTTTCATGTGCACACGAGCAGGTAACATATTTTAACAATGATCATCCTATTCCACTTGATTCGATTGATATATTTTGGAGAAAACTTGACTAATCACCTTCCATCTTTCTAAACAATGAGGATTTTGGTTGTGAGCAAAAGCTTCATATATTTAAGGATCAGTTCAAGAAAAAAAATAAAGAACTGGTAATTTAGTATATTGAGAAAACTGAGGGAGATGATTGCACCATCTACAAATTTGATCCATGAGGAAGCTGTGCAAATAAATATTCGCGGACGTCTCACTTCATAGAAAAAGTTTCTCTAAAAAACTCAAGCAGATCCAACTATGCCCACTCAAGATCCTAGTAGATGTATTTTTTCGGCTACATAGAGATTTTCCAAGCCAAATGTTTTTCAATTTCAAGGGATGCGTCAAGGTTAGAATTAAGTAGACCACCCCCTACCCATATTCCAGGATAGAGGGTTGCGGCCAAATTTGGATTTCTCCTCTTGGGTGACCTGGATAGGATGCCCTTGGTATAGGCTGGGGTTTAGACCTCGTTTGTACCACAAAAGGAATTGAATCAATGATCCATATCAATGGTTGAACCAGCCTATGGAAAGGCATCGATGGGAGAGTGATTAGGTATCCCGTGTCCATAAAGGTTTGCACAATATGTGCCAAATCTAGCTGTAAATAGAATGTGACACCACCTGTTCTATGATTTACTTATATGGCTCTCTCTTAGGCTTCTATATGAGAGTCAGTCGAGGATTCTATGTGTTGTCCATCAAACTTCACCCAAGAATTCGATGTTGGGTTTGCCGAAGGATCTGCTATGGAAACACCCCTCATCCGGAGCTAGATTTTTACCTCCAACTGCCTTGAAGATCCTGCAACACCAACATGATATCCCTCCACAGCAGTGACATCCAAAACTTTTCCAATTGGTATCACAACCGTTTTGAGCCCAGTGCTTTGAGATCCAGGAGAATTGACCATTTTCTTGGTTCTCTCATTCTTCTTCTGTATGATTATTGCACTTCTTCACTGTTTTTTTGCTTATCACCCATTCGTTTCTACGCTGTCTATTTCCCGTAGAAGTGCACGTAAACCAAGGAATCCACTATTTCACTTAACGGGTCCCACTGATCATGCTAATTGATATGTCTAGAACTCGTTTGGGCCACGTTGTCAATTCCTTAGTCGTGATTGGCAAAAGGAACCTCTGGAGCATTCTGAGGGGGAAAATCTCGATGGTAAAGTTTAGTAATAGTTATATGTCTATCTAATGAATAGTAAAATAGGTCATACCTCTATATATATGTCGGCTACTTCCAATGTGATTACCCAGTGTTAGAACACCTTTGGGATATAGGCCCAGATAGATCCATCCATGGAAAGTCTGATAACTGATAACACTCTGAATCTCGACCAAACAGTAGTGGACCTTCGAGGCCAGGTATAATCACTATTCTAGATAATTTTAAAATTATGATATTTTAGTGGGAAGTGACAAAAAATAGAAAACATGATATTTTTTGTACTTTACAATTAATTTTTTATTTTTTTGAATTGAATATAGCAAAGATGTTGATTAAATGATCTTTTAATGATTGTAGAGTCGATATCTAACCTAATTTTCTCTCTTTTGTTTCTGAAATCTTAAATCAATCGATTAAAGTTTTTTTAAATATAAATTGTCAAAAAGATAGTAGAAATTATTAATGGTTTCTCAAACCCCTCAAAATAAAAAATAGTAAAATTAAAAAATAACTAAAATTTGCAAAGTTCATCGCTATAAAAAGCTTATGTACCTTAAAGGGATGACAGTGGGGTGGATTTTGGTGGAGGTCCGCCACGCATCCACCCCAATGAGGTAGTTATGGTGGTATTTTTAGTGGGGGTGGGGTAGATATGGGTATGAAAATTATACCTACCATGGGTAGTGGGTCGAACGTGAATATTAGTTAACACCCACCCCATCCATGTCCGCCCCAATAAACCTGTTACATACCCATAAATTTAATATAAATTAAATTATTATTTATCCATATTTTACCTATAATATTTTCATGTAAATACACTTATTAATTTTAATATAAAATTTACTATAAAAATGAATTTTAACTATTTTTGGCAATATAAATGAGATGAGTACCATGGGTATTAAGTGGGTAGGGAAACCCAGTGTGGGTATAAATTTTTGTATAATACCCGATGGGGTGGGGTGAATTTTTAATTTGTACCTGTCATGCATGATGAGGCGGGCATGGATATAAAAATTTTAGATGGGAATAGGTATAAATGTACCATACATGCCCTGCCCCATTGTCATACCTAGTACCTTAGAAACATACTAACTAGCAATGTATTTTTTTAGATCCGGTGAGAACACTCGGGGGTAACAAGGTACTAGGGTAGGGGTTACAGGGGTGAGATTGGGGTGGAAGGGACCATATCAGTAGGTTGTTTCGTCGGTTGCAGCCCTCTCAAATGGTTGTCTTTGGGTTTGCTTTGGAGAGGGAATTTGGTAAGCTATATATTTTAAATGGTGATTCTATTTACACCACCCTTATTGCTACTTACACCATCTTTGATAGTGGTGTCAGCTTTACAGGTGGTGTAAATAAAGAGAATTGCTATTTACACCACCCTTATTAATGTTAGTCAAATGTCAATATTTTTATGAACACCTTTTTATTACTTTTTGATTAAATTATTTATTTACTTAGTTTTTTAAATTTATTTTATTGAATGTGTTAACTTTTAAATTTATTGGTTTAGTTGTTCATTTTTTATCTTTTAATTTAAATGGTAAGAAATCACATTCCATCTGAACCTCGTGATATAAAAAATATAGCTACTCCCTTCAATTTTCAAACAATGGCTCTGTTTGACTAATGTTTGATCATCAATAACTCTATCTACATATAATAGCAGATATCGTGTGAGATGACATTAGATTTTTCGTAACGCATAGTTTCTAGCAAATAAAATTTTATAGTCCGTTATTATATAAAATTAAAGTTATTGATGGTAGAAAATAAATTTCAAAAAAAAATTGATCCATCGTTAAAAAACCAGGTGAGTATTTTTTTTATTGGGTTGGAGTTGGATACCTTAACCAGTTTAATTCAACTTAAATTTGTTGAGTTGAATTAGAGTGAGATGAAATTAAATTGAACTACATAGTATACAATATTAAAAAATGGAGTGTGTAACCATGCGTTAGTATAGGCTGATCTCATTATTAGCTATAGCTACTCTCTGTCCCAACTTATTTCGTACAAAATCTTTTCAAGATTTTCAATAAATATGTTTGACTTTAAATATATATCGCTACGGATAATAATGACAAACAAAAAATGATATTTAGAAACAACATGTTACGACGAATCTAACCATGTCTCATACGATAAAATTATTGTTCACATATCGATTCAAATATGTAGTAAAAATTTTGTATCTTTGACTAAAAATGAATTTTATGCAGAATAGGCTAACGGAGGGAGTATGGATATTGGTAGATCTCATTTATTAACATCATATAGTATTTCTTCTTTGCCCACATCACCTTACTTTAAGATATTTGCTTTTAGTGGGCATGCCGGCAAATAGTGCTTTAAGAATTTTAACTTTAGTGGGCATGCAAGGCAACGCAGCTCCTCTGCTGAAGGCTATTAACTCTGCTACTTCTGCTCTTCTTCCCCACCCCAGCAGCATTAACTCACCCGGGGATGCTTCACCTTACAAAATCTTCATGCCGCTGACAATTCTTTTATTGATCAATCCTATTTTAAGAATGTCTTATTACCTTCGCCCCACCTCTACTTGCACTCTTGCTTTTTGATACTATTTTTTAATCAAAATTTGAACGCATATTTGAATAGATATATGAACAATAATATTATTCAGTTCGTCGTAATAAGTAGTTTCTAAATATCAACCTTTTATTTTCCGTTATTATACGTAGGTAAATATATCAACAGTGTGATAATGATTGCTATGCAAATTGATATGAACCTCCTTGCAAAGAGTCTGATTTGCGGAATTAAAACCTTTAACCAAATTAAGGGATCTGCAAACCCTCACTACGTCACACGAACTGATCTCCAACTAGCCCTCGAGATTGATGCCCAACTCAAAAATTTGCTCGTTAACAAGCCCGCGAGATTACCTCACAAATAAAGGGTAATTTGTTCACTAACTAACCTGCATGATTAGTTCACAAAAAGAATTAATACTTAATTAACCCACATGATTAAGTAACAATGAAAATTAATGCTAGCAAGCAATAAACTCGAAAATCTTTTTTTATTGATTATTTAGAAAGTTAAAATCATATCTAACTAAAATACATAAAATAAAATGAGTATATATGGCCGAAATTTATTCAAACTAATCTTGAATAAATATTGCCTTATCTAATTTTACCAAATCTAATTCTAATCAAATCAAAACTCCTAAATTTAAATATTTCAAAAATAATTTTAAATATGAGTACACTACCTCATTAAAAAAAATCAATGGGAAAAAGAACATAGTTTTTCCTAAAAATAATAAACTAAGAAAAATATAATAAATGATATTTTTGAAATCGTATTATTTCCACCTTGGTCAAAAAGTTTCATGCTTGAAACGAGAATGATCTTTAAAAACAAATGTTGGTAAGCGTCCCACGCCATCTTTGTGAGACGGTGACTGGAAGTGAATGGAAATGTTGATGTAACAAAAAAAAGACATAAAATCGAGAGAAAAACACTAGCTGACGAGAAAATCAATTAACTCGTAAAAAATTGATCAGATCGCAATAAATTTAATATCTCGCGATATGAGAAGCTGAACCATGTCTCGTGCGTGTGTCGATGCGCGTTCACAGTGCTATGCACGTGAAATGCACGCGCTTGACCTGTGAGTGTCGCGTGAGGGACACCCGCTGGCCTTGTTCTTCCTTGGACCTATATTCTGCGATGTTCTTCTCTTCATCGGAATTGAGCTAATCTGGAGATCGGCAGGCGCTGCTGGAGAACGACGCGGCAAATAGAAAAGATGAACTCTGTAAATTGTTGTGGCTGAACGACGACTCGGAACGAACACAAAATTTTCGAACTCGGGTGGTTTTTGGCTTCAGCGGAGGCGGATTTCGGCAGAGGAGAACTAGCGGTGAGCAGATCGGCGGAGATGTTGATCAAAGACGATCGGCGGAGGTTGGCGTTGCGCATGGAGATGACCGGTCAGAGATACCGGCGGTGATCGGAACTGGATTTGAGTGGCGGCGAGGATTGTTGTCTGGCAGCGGATC
>JAULKJ010329249.1:0-18793 GCA_032355405.1 Rubia balearica
ATCTAAAACCCTGCAATTTGGTCCTATAGTTTATTAAAATTATAAGTTTTCCCACTTATTAGTTATTAAAATTAAATGAACGAGCTTCTTATCGAGTTGTTCGCGAACATAAACGAGCCGATCAACATTATGTTTCGTTTATTAATCGAGGCTAAAATTTTGTACGCGTTCGTTCATTTAATAAACGAACGATCACGATCCGATCTATAACCGAGCCGATCCCGAACTTGTTCACGAACGTGAGTGTTCGTTCTCACCCCTAGGTAGCACTGGTTCCGTTCCACGAAAAATGACATGTTTGACTTTTAAAAGTCAAACTGATCGACCATTAAATTCTATTAGTGTATATGTAAGATTGACTTTCCGGATTTCAAAAGTTTTGTTGCCGGAAGTTGCAGACGACCAGGGTTGATGAATAAGAAGGCTTCTTCAAAAAAGTAAAAGAAGAATGAGGAATAAAATGAATTTTAAGTACACGACCAAGAATTTTGGGAGGAAAAAAAAATCAAATTCGAATTATATAGGTACAGAGTTGTCTAAGACGATTTAAGTTTGAGTTTCAACTTTTCCAAATTCTATATCTCGAGTAGGATTTGAAAAATCCAAATTTTGTGAAAACGTTGTTTGCTATCAGGATCTCATGTTTAGGTTTTCGAACTTATTTATAAATTTAATTAAATTTAAAATGAAAGAAGTATGATGAGATAATTAGTAATACTTTTCCTACATAAATTATATTTTACACATGTGGTTAACTAATAAAAATGTTGTAGTCACCTTTCAAAAAAAATAATAATAAAAGAAATTAAAGTGTAGTATTCATTTTTTATATAAGATAATTTCTTATAAATTAAAATAAAAATGATAATTTAACTATATTAAAATTTAATTTCATATGTATAGTTATTACTTTTTTGTTAATATTACTGTCATTAGATTTGACATTTATTATTGGTCAAGATAGTGGAATTAGTTCAAGATATATATATATATATATATAGTTTATAAATTTTATACAAAATCTTGTTTTATACTGACTATTCGTTAGATGGAGCCATTTTTCAATTCATAGAACTATTGGAGTGATTTAATTTATGTTTTTATTTATTGCAACAATATTTCTATAACTTTGAAATTCTTTTAAAATGTATCATAATATATAAATAATTATTATTTGACGTTAAAAGTTATTGAAACGGGATTTTTTATGATTGGTCTAATCGTTAATCGGTTTAAAGGGAGATTTTTTCTGTAAATTTTATTGAAAAAACTCATGGTATGATAATAATTTCACAAAATCTATATTTACAAAATAAAATTATTTGACATTCATAATTTAATTTGAGTTTTATATGTAGCTATGAAATAATATTGATAGAATTTTGGTAAACACAATCTTTCCATAAACATTTGGAAAGATGAGAAATATTAATTAGAATAATATATAGTTAGGGGTTTATAGATCTGCAGTAACTACAATTGAACATTTGAGTTTTGGTTGCAAACATTACATATTTAGAATAAAACATAAATTATATGTTACTTATTTGTGTTTTCAGATAGTTTTTTTTTTTGCGATTCTTCTTCTATGAACCTTAATTTCGAAATATCTTCTATAATTGTTCTGTATAAAATGTTATAACTTTAGGTTAAAACATACCCCCGTCCCACTTTAAACTTCTTATTTTCCTTTTTGGGACGTCCCACTATAAACTTCTTAATTCTAAACTTTCTACATTTAACCATAAATATGTGGTCATAACTCTTCTTTTCATTTGATTTATGTAGGCCCACTCTTATCACCCATTAAAAATATGTCACATATATTTGTCTTAAAGTTTGTGTAAAAAGCAATTTGGAAATTTAAAGTGGGACGGAGGGTAGATATTAAATTATAAAAAATTGAACTGTATATGAAACAAAACTGAGGTTTTACCATAAATAGGCAGGTGAATTTACCGAAATACCTTATAACCATAACTTTAATTGCTTTGGAGCCGCAAATTTTCAGCCATTTGTCTAGAAATTGCACTTGAGTCCATAGTCTTTCTATATCTTATGAAAAGACCGTTTTTCAAAAAATGAACTCAATAATATTTATTAAAATATATATTACAATTTAGTTAATTAATATTTTTGTAATTTTACTTGATATTAATAATTAAATTTGAAGTTACAATAATAATTTAAAAAATAATTATCAATCTATCTATTATTTAAACTAGTTAATGAAAGTTTTTCAAATGATTGTAATTTTTTTTGTTTATCCAGGAGTTACTTTGCTTTTTTGTTAGACGAAAGACCATCAAATAAGTCATCAATTTAAAAATATTTATGCTTAATTAAATATTTAAAAGACAGGTTCATCTCTTGAAAGATTTCTTTTCATAAATTACGGAAAGACCAAAATTTAAACTGCATATTTGAAGAAATAAAGATAAATTTTTGGCTTGCATTAATTGAGTCAGAAACCTATAACTACTATATGTTGCGTAATAAATTTTTAATATTGCAACAAGGACCTTTTACCTTTTTATTATTCTAATTAAACCCCGTCTTTCCATAAACCTATAGAAAGACTGTCATTCCCTAGACGTTTCCTTAAAAGATATATTTTCATATTTATAATAAAAATATGACAAAGTCTTGGAGAATACCGTCTTTTCATAGGCATATGAAAATATGGGGTTTAATTAGAATAATATGAAGTTAGGAGTTTATACTTTGCGGTATGTTCAAGTCAAACATTTGAGTTTTGGTTGAAAACATTACATATTTAGAGTAAAACGTATAAGTTATATGCTACTTATTTGTGTTTCAGTTAACTTTTTTTTGTGATTCTTCTTCTCTGTAATTTCTAAATATCTTCTGAAATTGTCCAGTATAAAACGTTATAACTTTATCTTGAAACATAAACAATAAATCATAAAAATAATGAAATATGAGTTGGTGGAAGATTTGGAAAAATGGAAAGAAATTAAAGGTTTTACCTTAATTAGGCACATGAGTTTACCCAAATACCATTTAACCCTAATTCGATCCATAATTTAATTGCTTTAGATTGGACCTGCGAATTTTCCACTCTTTATTTTAAAATTGCACTTCAATCACTGATTTTTTCATAATTTATGGAAAGATTGACTTTCAATACGAATTATGAAAATATTGTCCCACTTTGTAACAACTATTTATAAATAGAAAAATTAATTTTAAAATATAATCTGTATTACGTAGATATGGGAAACAGAGAGTTGAAAATAGATATATAGAAAATATAATTTCATATTAAAATAAATTATAAAAATAAAATTTTGCCGGGTATATATCCAGAATAGAGCATTTGTGTAGTCCCAATCCAAATCCATTAAAATGTAAATTTTAAAAAATGGAAAAGTGTCCAATTATTTTAATCCAGATCAGTGGATCTACTTGGGGCCCGTACCCCTTGAGTAGAGGTGGCTGGTTGAGTTGGGGGTAAGGAAGACACCCCTTCTTCCTGGTTCACCAGAGAACCCAAACGAGAAAACACAAAACCACTCCTTATACGAGGTCCAAAAGAACGTATACCTTGGGGGATCAAAGCTATGTTTTTCTTTTTTCCCTTAGATTCTCTTTTTTGGGTGGGGGTGAAGATTATATCAGGGAAGTGCAACTTCAGCAATATAGCAGCAGTGAAGCAGTAGTGCACTTGGCTGTTACACTTTGGCTTTGGTTTACTTGATAATCAAGTATACTTGAGGATCAAGAAGCACGTGTTTATGATGATCAAGAGCATGGAACAATCTGGAAACTCGTGGAAGGGAGGAGAAGCTCATTTTCAGCTTTGTTAGTTTTTGGAGGGAAAAGTAGTTGTTAACTGCTTTTCAGTTTTGTAGTTAGTTTCTTGTATAGCTGATTAGCTTGATAGTTTAGCAGTTAGTTGTATATATCAGACATGTATAAATAGATGTAGATCATGAAGAGTTTGGTTAAGTTAATCAATATACAGAAAATTTCCCAACTGCTTGCTTCTCTGTTTTTCAACATTCTTTGTTTTCTGATTCTGAAATCCGGTTGGATTTCTTTAGGGGGACTCGAGAACTCTAATCCCCTTGATTATGACCCCTTATCTCTTTCAGCCATTCTTCGACCTCATCATAAGCTTCGCCATACTTAGGGTTCTTATTAAGCACTTTTCTTTTCATGATGTCCACGGTTTCCTGGAGGTATGACTCAAAATTATCGATAAGGGTAGGCACCACCATTTCGAGCCAAAGGCAATAGGCTCGAATGTTGTCTTCATAAGCCTTGAACGTGTTTTGATGCTGCTTGGCATCTTCTTCGAGCCTATCCTATTATTGGTAAGCAACAAAGCACAGTTGCTCGGTCTGGCTAACCAAATTTTCCAACTTGAAGCTCTTGGATTGTCTTTCTCCAGCCTTTGAGCTCAGAGGTGGTCTCCCGAACGACGTCACAAAGAGCTTTGGCATCCGCTAAGTACTTTTGAGCTTCGTGTTGGTAGTGAACCATGGCCGCCTGGGTGCTCGAGAAAGACTGTTTCCCAGACAATTTGAAAGACTTAGTTGCACTCAGGCATTCCTGAATCAAGCTGAACCCCACGTCAGTGGTAATCTCGGTAAGAAGCTGGATATGCCTCTTGAGGATAAGCTTATGATCATCGACCAAGCCATTGCGGGAAGTGGCCAACCTCTCCCTCTCTTCTCTGAGGTGGCTTAGGTTGTCGGGGAGCCCCTTCTGCATCTCTTGCCGGTCGCTCCTCCATAATACTAACCCTTCCTTAGTTTCTCGGAGTTCATTCTTGAGATGGAGGGATCGACACAATACCTCTCAGCAACTATTCTATGGTCCTATGTCTACTTCTCGATTTCATACTACTACTTCTTCATCACTTGGAAGAAGAAGTCGAAGTTGGATCCCCTTAGAGAATAGGGGGCAGTAAGGGACCAGAGATAAACTCTACAAAAAAGTAAAAAGAATACACAAGTGAGAAAGGAAATTTTCATTGATATTAATAATAGGCTCAAAATTGTAGGTGGAACAAAAATATTTCTAGAATAATTTCTAAATAAATTCACACATTTCCTCCTACGCTACGCTCTGACTGCTCCTACTGGGGGGGTGCTCGAAGTGGAGGGCCTATGCCTGGGCTTCGGCCGAGTTAGAGGGTCTAGCTCACTCCGCTCCTTATCCTCATCCACCTTCAGCTCACGAATTTTCTTTGCGGAAAATACTGGACGGAGGCCTTCAAATGCTCGATAAGGGGGAGGCAAATCCGTTCTTATACACATCCAACATGGTGGCGTACTCAGAAGGAAAATATTTGCTAAGAGAGGTGGCACGGGAGTTCTTAACCAACCCCATGCAGATCCAGAACAGAGAGGAGAAGAAGGATCTAAAACCATGGGTGTTCATGAGCCTATTAGTGTAGACCTTAAGAACGGAGACCTGTTGCTCGGTAAAACAAAGGTTCGCCAGCTGGGTGTTCTCGATAGTCATACTTTTAATAGACTTATCCACCTCCGGAAGCTTCTCCCGAAAGCTCCTTCAACTCCTTCTCATGGTCTGAGGTAGCCTTCTCCAGCTTCTGCTAAAGCTCCGTTGCTTTGGTAGCATTGATGGCAACATCCTTCTTGGCGCTAGTCGCAGACCCCTCTACCTACTTAAGATTTTGAAACATCAGATGGGGGGCTCCCAATAAGCTCTTCATCAATAGCCTCATCCTCCTCTTCCAATACTATCTCAACAAATTTTTTGCACAAGCCCACTACAACAAGAAATAAGAAAAATCAGTAAAAGAAATGTAAAATGAAAACTAAAAACAAAAATAAAAACTAAGGTGCCGCAAACACCTTCGTGCAGTTGATGAGGGGGAAACCTTTAGAAGAGGCCTCCGCAACCTCAGTAGCCCCCTGTTCTTCAACCAAAATGGGCACATCCTCCAAAATAGGCCTATGGGCTTCGAAGAGCCAACAAAATTGGTTTTTTGGCTTTTGGGAGCCCCTTCCTCGAAAATGGAAGGGGTTATACTCTTACCCTTTTTGGCCTTGCTACTTTCAACCTCTTTCTTCTTCCTCTTTTTCTTGTTAGCAGAGGGGGGTTTTGAGGAGTCGGCAAGGAGGAGGCTTAATTAGAATCGGGTCCTGGCAGTGAACCCACTTTTCAAAAACCTCTGGCGGCCAGGTGTAACCAGAAATGTTCTTCCTATAGACAAAAGTGATATCTAGGAACTTACTCAACAACTTGTCCCTATCCGCGACCACACCCTCGGGAGTGGAATAGTTGGAAGTGTTCTCAAACTTGGACTTTGAATTCCACCTCGGAACATAATAACACTCGGCCTCACTATTTGTTCCTGTCCTGACCAATTGAAGAATTTTAAATCTGGTGGTTCGAGAATATATTTATAAGAATGAGGATCCCCTTTATCTATGTATCCTATGCACCACGTTCTTGCTACGGGAAAGGTAGTAAAAGGACCTAAACAGTTCATAGCTGGGGATAATTCCTAAGTTGTGGCACTGGGTCATGAACACCATAACAAAAAGTATGACATTCAAGTGGAGTTGAGCTAAATTAATTTGGTTCTCCTTGAGAAGTCGAGAGAGGATAGGGGGAAAGGGAAAGAAAAGGCCGAACCTAAAATGGTGCTCGTAAACAGGGAACCTCCCGGATCTAGGGTTCTTAGGGGTTTCGTCATCTTGAAAAACCTCCAATTTTAAGTCCTTTGGACCCCTAATAGAGGAGGGAATGACATACAATATATGGGAAATTTCTGCTGGGATCGGATAGAGGCTCTCAATAACAGGAGTTAAAATCTCCTTGAAGAAAAAAAATTCACCATTCAAGTATCTCCGGATAACCACATCCCTCATAACTCTCTCCCTCTAGGTGACCCACTTCCGGCAATAACCGTGAGTCGGCACCGGACAACTTTCTGAGGGCTCCCTATCCCCCCTGTTGGACTAACTGGAACCGGCGATCGATGAAGAAATGGCACCGAAACTTTGAAGGTGAGAGTTTTCAACTCCTCCAGAAGAAGGAATGGCTGGAAAATAGGCCATTATCGCCCTCCCCCCCACCAAAGTTGTTTGCAACATTGGGAAAATGAAAAAGAAGAAGAAGGCTAAACTAGAGAGGAAATGGGGACTTACTGGTTGAATTGGCCGGAGTTCTTTGGGGAACAACGAGAGCTCCGAAAGGTGAAAAAAGAAGAGAAACTTTGAAATTTGGGTGAAAAGTAATTAAAGACCCTTGGAGGCGGTATATATAGAATAACAAAAGGGTAATGATTTCCTCAGACCCCAAAACATTAAGGGAGAACATAGGTTAATGGCCCGCATGGGTAAAATATTCCCAGAATTAATGGAAAAAGTGGCATGCATAACTCCAACATGGACCTAACACGCTCGAAGGCATGAGTGAGCATCACACTTCTCACGACTTTTCCACTTCTCTTGCCAAAGTAAAAAAATAAGAGATCTTTCCCCCTATTCCTTGTTGTTGATGCCCGAAGGCCCCGTGTAAACAAATGGGTTCAAAGGAAGCCTTATGGCCCTCAGGTATTAATAAAAAAAATAGAAAGTTGAGGGTAAAAAACCCAACAAATAAATCAATCTGAAGGTTGGGCCTAAACCTTATTCGATGGATCCCAAGTCAACTCCAAAACTGAACCCGTGAACTCTCAAGGGGCTTGGAGATCGCATCTTATGTCCAACGATGAGTTTGGAGGAACCATATCGAAGGCCAAACCAACAAATTAGCTGGGGGATCCGGAGGTCGAACCCGAGAAACCCAAGATGAATTCAAGGTTCGATCCCTCAACTTTCTAAGGGCTTATTGATAATGCCTCATTTAGGCTGGGCCCGAGTGCCTAGCCTAGCCAGCCTAGGTCTCTCTTATTTACACCCAAAGTTATATCCATTAGGTAATAACCATTGGCCCCACTTAGGGAAGAGTTTAGTACTTACATCACAAGCAAAAAAAAGAGTTGCTCTATCTACCATCCTATATAAAGGAGAAAGGTAACACTGTATACTCAACTATTCATTCTTAATTCTAAACACACTTTCTGACTTGATCGTTGGAGACTCTTCCCCCCAAAAAACTCTGGGGGGCTTTGTCATACAGATTTCGACTAAACAGACAGTCAGCAACACAAGAAATTTTCAACCCCAAGTTGAAACATCAGTCCAACTGACTGTCAAAAATCCGAGAATAAAAATATCCAATTCTGCCAAGAAAAACAAACAACAAATCCACAAATCATAGGTTCCAACTGAGCACAAAATAATATCCAGAATTACAGCAACAAAGATCCAAAAGTACTCCCCCTTGGGGCCTTAAAACATGCCAAATTCATTAAAAAACAACAATAAATAGAAAATATTTTAATCACCAGTCTTCAATCTGCAGTCTCTGTGCCCAGCTGGGTCAACTCATTATCTAGTGCAACAATACGAACTTTCAGTGCTCCAATGTTGGCCTGAAACTCCAATTTCTTGGCCTCCTTTGCATTTTTCACAGTTACACTCGAGGAGCTTCCAGCTTCAGAAATTTTCCATGGTAGGTCATTAATCTTTCTTGTAGAAAAGTTTCTGGAGTTAGCCTTTACTGGAGTAGCAGCAACTATCACATCATCATTATTAACCGGCACCTTACTCATTTTACCCATACTTAAGATAATGCATGAATGTGGCAGATAATTCTTCATTCTCAATGAGACATCTTGAAAATCCACATTCTACTGAATAAATCTCCCCAAATTTACTGGAATTCTGTTCCCAATGCAGTATAGCAGTTTAGCCATATCTATTGTTAGGGCTGAGGTGTTGGTAGATGGAATCCAACAATTTATAACAATTTTGGATAAGCAAAAGTACCTACTGGTTAGACTTGATATGGTTGCATTCCCTTTCTCTATCCATTTAGTCACTAAGCCTCTAAAGATTTCAGTCAAAATCTTGTCATTAGTCACTTCCAGATCTTTAGCATAAGCACTTTCAAAACTTGGAGCTGTCAGATCCAGTACTTTGTTGATCCTTTCAGCAGAGAATTCCATTACCTTTCCTCATACATATACCTATCTGTACCAGTCTGAATCAACATCTAAGTTATCTGCCATTACATTGGCATAGAAATCTTGTACCAACTCCTTATTGTATCTCTTGAATACAGTGGTTGCAGTTTTATATCCCTAGTAGTTAAGGAAGGCTATAAAGCTATTTGCCTTATCGAACACTAGATCCGGGGGCTCTCTGGTAGAATGTTCGTTCTGCTGATAGTCTCCCAACTATCTTAACACACTTCGTTATAAAAGTACTCATTCAGTGCATCTCTTCCAGATGATGTTTTCCTCGAACTCTGTCCAGTTTCTTTCTTCACTCTCTTCTTTTTCTGAGCCAGGGCTGATTATGCAACAACCTCCTCAGCTTTTGTCTTAGACCTTCTTGGTCTTGTTTGAATGAATTCATCAAGAACTTCATCACTAGTATACACAAGGTTTTCCTCATTCTATCCCTGTGTTGGAACATCAGTTCCCATTTCAGCTTCATCTAAGTCAATAATTTCAATCTCCTCATTATTCTGATGTCCTGATGTTGGAACATCATCCAGGAAAGTCTCTGCTACCTCATTCTCATCTTTCACAAACACATACTGACCAGATGTTTAAACATCACCAGTATTCAACTCTTATGCCAAAATCTCATATGTCCATATCTCTATCTCAGGGGTCTCACTATCCACGTCCTCAGCATTCTCACTAACCTAATCTCCTAATTCAAATTCACCAGCAAAGTCATTTATATCTTCCTCATCTGGTGTTGGAACATTTAGAGATCCACCACCCATGTCAAGGTCCTCATCTTAGACAAACGTTTGTACATCAGTTGCAGTACCTTCCTCTGGTTCATCAACTTCCATCTCCACAGCATTTTCAACATTATCATCAACAATTTCTATCATATGTAGGGGTATATTCCTTAAAATTTCTAAATCCTTAGCAACATGATGATCAAAAACTTGAATTGCCTTGTAAGTAGAGAAGATCAACACACTCAGTTCCTCTGGCCACTCACTAACTCTCGTCAGCCTAAAATTTCTAGGCCCAGAGACCTTAAGATACACGCACATGACCTTTCTTCCTTCACACTATATGAATGCTAATTCAGTTAACCTAGGGTTCCAGCCCTCCATATACCTAATATCCCCGATAATCTCCTGAAGTAAATGAATGAGATCATACCTATTGATTTTCCCAGACATGGATTTATACCCTCTTATATCAACCTTCTTATTGTGCTTCAAGTAGTAGTTCATACAATCATCTAGAGATTTGAAGGTTTGACCATTAAAGGTAAATGACTGGTCTTGGAATTTCTTGATAGGGGCGGTGAGGAGGAAGACCTTGGCCGGACTGAGCATATCACTTGCACCCCTGGTTCTAGTTTTCCTTCAAAAACTTCCAACAAGGAGTTCTATGTGATAGTCAGTTCCTTATATGGTCCACCAAACAGCTTCTTGAAGGCATTGCTTCTCTTTACAATGTGAGTTGAGGATAGAAAAATCTGGGAATTTTGCAGGCAAAAACTCTGATAATCTGGGATACTTTCTTCCTCTCCGATATAGGGTTTTAGTGTGCAAAAATAGAGAACACTCTCACAATATCGGGAAAATGCCAAGAGAATCGAGAGGCAAAGAGGTTGCGTAAGTGTGACAAAGTGGTGAGAAGTTGGAAGGTGAAATTTTGAAAATTTACTTACCCTTTTCTCTCAAGAACACCACCTTTTCTTTTCCCAGGTAATAATCACCTTTTCAACTACCAGCTGTCAAAATCCATCAAATCCTTCTCACTCCACAGATTATCCTTCCATGTTCCAACATGCTCAAATTCCTTCATATTTTTGTTTTTTCTTCTTTCTATTTTTTTTTGTGTTTTTCTATTTTTTTGTACACAAAAATAAGTAACAAAAATATAAAGCTAAAAAATATTGTAAATGAGTACCTCAAATATGGGACACACCTAAGTGTTGCCTGGGTAGCTCAAATGTGGCAAAATCCAGTGGCTTAGTAAAATATCAGCAAATTGTTCCGATGTTGGAACATAAGCCACCATGAATTCCTTTCTTTCCACTAGATCTTGAATAAAATGATGCCTTATATCAATATGTGTAGTTAGAGAATGCTGAAATGGATTCTTAGAGATATCAATAGCACTTTTGTTGTTACATAAAATCTTCAGAGGCCCTTGATAAAACCCATAATCTTTCAACATTTGTTTCATCCAAAATAATTGTACATGACAACTTTCAGCAGCAAGATATTCATCTTCAACAGTCAATAAGGAGATCAAAATTTTCTTCTTACTGTACCAAGAAACCGAATTTGTGCCAATAAAGAAACAACCACCACTGGTACTTTTACTATCATTAGTATTACCTGCCCAATCAGAATCACTATATCTAATTAGACATGAATCTTGTTTTTTAGAATACCATATTCTATAATCAAAAGTCCCACTAACATATCAAATAAATTTTTTTACTCCAGTCAGTTGGATTTCTCGGATTAGCCTGAAATCTTGCACATAACCCTAAACTGAAACATATATCTGGTTGGCTGGCTGTAACATATAGTAAACTCCTGATCATACTTCTGTACAGTTTCTGATCAACTGCAATACCTTTCTCATCCATTACTAATTTATTTGTAGAATCCACTGGAGTTCGAACAAATCAAGAATTTCTTAAGCAAAATAATTTCACTAAATTCATAGCATACTTACTCTGATTGATGAACAATCCCTTTTTTATTTCTTTACTTACTAGAAAGTAGGTGAGCTCACCAACCATGCTCATCTCAAATTCATTCTGCATTAGAGTGAAAAAATCATATACCATAGATGGTGAGGTAAAGCCAAAAACAATGTCATCAACATAAATTTGCGATCTACTTCCCCTAAATGATAAACTTTCTTAATGAAAAAGTTAGTCAGTCGCTCATACCATGCTCTGGGTGAATGTTTTAGACCATACAATGTCTTTTTGAGTCTACGCACATGATGTGAATGGTGAGGATCTTCAAATCCTTTTGGTTGCTCGACATAGGCTTCTTCATTTACCACTCCATTCATAAAAGCACTTTTGACATCCATTTGGTACAAGGTAAAGTCCATTGTGCAAGAAATAGCAAGTAAAGTCCTAATATATTCTAACCGGGCAACTGGTGCGAATGTTTCATCAAAATCAACTCCTTCAAATTGAGTGTATCCTTGAGCCACCAGTCTTTCTTTATTTCGAGTAATCTGACCATCAACATCATATTTGTTCTTGAAGATCCACTTAGTGCCAATAACATTTTTACCTTTCGGACGAGAAGTTAGATACCATACATCATTTCGTTCAAAATGGCCAAGTTCTTCTTGCATGGCTGAAATCTAGTATTCATCAAGTAGAGATTCTTTATAATTATTTGGTTCAATGAGAGGGATGAAACACTATAATCCTGCAAGTCCCCTGTAGTTTACCAGTTGCAGTGAGCAAGTTCTCTTAGTACTAGTTTCAGGCTCAACCTGTGTTGGAACGTGAAAACCAGGGATGAATGTTTCAACATCAAAGTCTTCAGGGTCTGTAGGATTCCCTGAATCTTCTGGTGTTCCAACATTGACTTGTTGATCAGTCGGAGTGGTCTGTGTTGGAACATGAACTGGGGTCGGTTCATCTTCTCCTTCTCTTGATACTTGCTTGCCATCACAATCATAAAAAAAATTAGACTGTAAGCATGAATGTTCACTGAGTAACCCAGAAAGATTCCTTCATCACTGCAGCTATCTCTGAGAATGTAACATTTACTACCAATGACATGAAAATACAAAAAAAAATTGGTTTTCATCCTTTCCAGATTTCATATGATATCTTGTTTGTAAATGGATGAAGGTACAACCTGTTTATAGTATAACACGTTGTGTTGCTTACTTCTGCCCACCATTTCTTATGAACATCTTTCTCTGCTAACATAACTCGAGTCATCTCCTGTAGAGTCCTATTTTTCCTCTCAACATGACCCTTCTGTTGAGGTGTGATATGTGCTGAAAATTTGTATTGAATGCCGAGTTCATCACAGAAGTCACCAAACTGAGAATTTTTTAATTCTCTTCCATGATCACTGCGAATTATCATAATCTTCCCAACCAGACTTCCTTATTCTTTCTGTAATTTGATCATCAAACTTTTTAAAAAATTCACATTATCAGATTTTCCTTTGAGGAATGCCACCAAAGTGTATCTGGAAAAATCATCAACATATACAAAAATATACTTCTTGCCAGTCATACTAGGTGTATTGATGGGACCCATCAAATCTATGTGTAACAGTTCAAGATTTCTTGATGTGGTAATATGCTGAACAGATAAATGAGGTAATCGAATATGTTTACCTTGTTGGCATGGTCCACACACAATTCCCTTTTTGTTAGTGAGAGTAGGCATACCTTGAACTGCTTTAGAGTTTGCAATCTTCACCAATGTTTTGTAGTTGATGTGTCCAAGCTTCCTGTGCCACATTGTTCCTTCATATTCTTTAGAGCTTAGACACCTCACTTCTTGTTCCAATGGGTAGAAATTTTCTGAAGATCGAATTCTTGAAAGTACTTTATCCTCACCATGTTTGACAATGCTTTTGTATTTGTTAAACTCCACAATTATATTATCATTGCACAACTGGATGATACTTAGTAGATTAGCTTTCAAATCTTCTACAAGTAAAACACTTGTGGAAATTGGAAATCCTACAATTTGCAGTTCACCTTTGCCAACAACTCGACTCTTCTTTCCATCACAAAAGGTAACAAACCCACCATCATATGGTTTGATATTCGTCAAATACTCCTGGGTTCTAGTCATGTGACGAGAGCATCTGCTATCAAAGTGCCACGAATCTCTAGAGTGTGAAATTAATAAGAAATGTGTGAGCAACCAGACAAGCAGTGGTAAGTTTATGAATCCATACCTTCTTGACCAATTTGGATCTTTGATTATTATCAATATTGGAACACGCCGATAGTTTTCATCCATTCATGATGTCTCTGAGCAGTTTAAGACATTGTTTCTGTATGTGGCCTTGAAAAGAGCAGTGGTGACATAGAATAGGTTTACGTCGTCGTGTCTTCATCACTTTCATCTTCGTAGCCTGTATTTTTGCTTTAAATTCTGTAATGCTATTTTTCACTCTGTCATAGCCTATTCCTTATATACCTCCAAAATTCCTTCCCATGGTAAATATATCATCAAGTTTTTGCCTTACCAATGTTCAACTTGATGATTGCAACTTCAGCCATCTCAGCCCTTTCAGTCATTAAGTTTAAATTATGTTCCAGTTGTTCAATCATGATTTCATTTTTTTCAACTAGATCTTCCAGTTCCATCTTTCTTTCAGCAAGTTGACTTATCTCAGATTTAAGAACTTTTTTAGCCTCAATAACTTTAAGCTGCATCACATAAATATCCTGCTATGCATTGCAAATGTCTTCATCGTTAACTTCCTGATTGTCATCATCAGTTGAGGCATCACCACTCAGCTCTTCTATGTTGGAACATACAGATTTCTCAATCATCACCATGTTGGAACATGCACTTGATGTTTCAACCATATCATTTATCTTTGCTCCAAAAACTACGTAGTTCTAGTGAGTTCCTCTTCTTCTTTTTCTTATTCATCATCACTCCATGAGGTTACATATGATATTCCTTGTTTTTTTTCCTGTATTAGCACATTCAGTCTGGATATGTCTATATCCTCACATTCTCTGCATTGTATCCTTCCAGACTGCTTTGCTTCACCACTCTGGATTATTAAGAACTGCTGATTGGTTCGTTCGAATCGTGTTCCTCAGTTATTTCTAAAATCTTGTGCCCGTGGTCTATTTCCAGTTTTTCAGCCATTTCTTCAGCATTCTTGAGAAATTCTTAGTGAATAATGCAAATTCTTCAATACCATCATCATTTTCACCATCATGGTCTGTCTTGGATGAATAATCTTTGAATGCCAACTCGTTTTGTGCTTTCTTTGTGGGTGGTTCTAGAGTCATCTCATATGTTTGCAAAGATCCCATCAGTTTATCTAGTGTCATACTGGACACATCTCTTGCTTCTTCAATGGCAGAAACTTTCATTGAGAATCTTTGAGGCAATGATATCAGAATCTTCTTCACCAGTTTTGCCTCCTTATAATTTTTTCCAAGCTGATACGCCAAGTTTGATATGTCTCTTAGCTTTCCATTAAAAACTGCAATGGTCTTTTCTTCCTCCATCTTCAATTCTTAGAATTTTATGGCCAACATTTGAAGCTTAGATTCACGTACGCGACTTGTTTCTTCATTTTTAGGTTGTAGAATATCCCAAGCTTTCTTCTCCTGATAGCATGTGGAGATGAGTTTGAACTCGTTTTCATCCACTGCGATAAAAGTAGCATTCAATGCTTTGGATTTTTCCATCGAAGCTTTTAGCTCATCAGGAGTCCAAGTTGACTTGTCTTTAAGTTTATTCTTCTTCGTACTTGATTCTCCCTCCTTTTCTTTTGAACTTGTTTCCGCATCCATAGTTGGATGACTCCATTATATTTCCACAGAGTGTCATGCTAGTTCATAAAGTGAGTTGATGAACACTCTTATGCGAGCCTTCCAATAGTTGTAGTTCGTTCCCTCCAGTAATGGAGGTTGAGACACTGAAACTCCTTCTTTGGTCGCCATGGTAAAACTGGATCACATTGTCCTTAACACAACCAAGGCAAGAGTAAGTGACTCTGATACCAAATGAAATTTTGTTTTACCTAAATTCGTTAATTACCGAAACTATGTTCCAACATTAGTTATCTAACCAAGTATGTAAATATATGAACAAAGACACATAGACTTGGTTTCGCAGTTTGGTGAAATTCACCTACGTTTGGAGGCCTAGCCTAATTCAGAATAAATCAACTAATCAGAAAGATAGAATACAATGTACACCATACAACTATACTTATCTTTTCTAATCACAACATGTGGATTTTGCAAGCTTCCCTTACTACCAATCCGCCTTGATCAAACTCCTCTGACCCCTATACTCATCAACGCTGGATCTCCTCTTACGGAGGAATTAAGGCATCCAATTCAAAACTTAGATCAAAAGTGTTTTGATCATGTTGTAACACAATTATGAGCTCTCGGCTACTCTGAATATATGAAAACCCGAGTGCATATTTTCTCCAATTAAATTTGTAAGTAGCTCAGTCAGAATGTCCACACACACACATATATATACTATTGCAGTCATCCTGGACAAATATAATTCCATCTCCACTAAATATTCTGATTACAATCAAATCCCTTGCGGATAGGAATTACCAAATATAATCCCTTAAAGAAAGGAATTAGAATATATTCATCCAAATCCTTTTTCGAGAAAGACAATCTTAATTCAATTCCAATTTCCATAATACCAATCCAATTTCATAAATATAGGAATTGAAATATTCTTTAAACAAAGATCTTCAATGAATATACTTCTTCTCAGATTACACCTTGAACTTCCAAATATCGACGAACATTCTTTCTTTGATGTTACAACATAAACTATTCCTTATTTGCAAAATTTTCATAAATTGTCAATTAAATAAATCTGCACGCAAACTACACGCTTGGGTGATGAAATATTGTAATATTATAACTCACTATGATTACACCATTTCACCATGTTAGATATGACTCACTATAATTACATATGTCATAAATTATTTTGATATAAATTTAGTGCTATAATATGTGTTATATTACATTTATTAATGAATTAATAACTCATCTATCTCTACATTAATTTGGACATAAATTATGTAATTTTAAGATAGAATGACATCAAAAAAATATTTTCAAGGTGTTGGTCTACACAAATTTTATTAATAGTATCTATCTATCTAACCTGGTGTCATAATAGTATTCCATAACATTAGTAAAAAAATGTTACAAAATATATGTTGGGATAAAACTTTTTGTTTTGTTGTAGTGTTCCTTCTTCTATTCTTATCATTTCTTCTAAATTATCAGATCATAACAGATTGCTTATTGCTTCCCTCCTGTGAATGGTGGTGCAAGTTCTAACACTTTATCAAATCCAACTAATTTCTTCCTCTAATTTTCGTTTATTTTCACTAAAATCCTAAGTACCTAACACATTTACATCCAAAAACCATTGAACATCCTGTGATATACAAGTTGAACTTCAATGCTACATAAAACAATGTGAAAATGAATAAACTCAAAACTAAAATTGCATACCAAATGTGGCCGAAATGAGTGTTTTATATCCACCACTATTACTACGGCTCCCAAAAATGACTGGGGCATCTGTACCATCTCCTATTAGCATGATGTTCCACTCGCTCTTCTTGATGTCAATGTACTCCTGGTACATGCCTCTCTTTACACAGATGACGTAGCATCTTTGGTGCGACAGCTATAGCATCATTGATGCTTCCTTAATCGCGGCTGCCATATAATGCTACAGATATGTTGGGCAATAATTTCAAGGCATTAAGGATTTCATGATCATTTTTTTTTCAAATCCCAGTCTCTCAAGCTTAGAAATATCTAGCAAGTAAAACAAAGAGCAAATAAAAAAAATTATGACTCTAGACATTTTGCAGATGAGTTAAACTGAAAATTTTATGATTTGAAAAGTTTTTAAGTTGTGACACGTGAAATGGTTTTAGCTGGATTTTATAATAGAACATCATTAAATTACAATCTATACATGGATATACGTTGAATGAATGCAAACCCCAATTTTTTTGGTTCAGCCAATTAGAGTAAATGAACATTCATTATACTGCATTAGTCTTAGACATTCTAAGACGTAAAGTTTGCGGTTGAAGCATTTATAAATTATGTTTTTATGCATACATGGATTTATTTCATAGTTTCATAATGTAGTACTAGATAGGCTCCAAAATAATCAGACTCGATATTTAAAAGGCTAGTTGCATCTAAGCATAAAAAGGCTCCAAAATAATCAGTCTTGATAAAAATAAATAAGGAAAATAGAATTACAGTAACCACACGAAAGAAGAAAAGAAGAGAAATAGAATGTTCTAGCAATCACGACATTCAAATAATCATTTCACTACTAGAAAAACTACCTTTACACACATTAATAAGTGTTAGAATAAAGTATTTATAATAACATATTAGCTATCCCCGCGTTGATTATAAATGTTGTTGGCGGAGGTGTTGGAACATGTATAAAGTGTAGTTATAGATAATTATTCATTACAAATTAAAAATGAAAATAATTGAATTTATTGTCTGATTATGCATTCATAATCATTACCTGCATATGAATGTGTATGAATATGTATAGTAAACTACATCACCTAAGCGTTTGGTTTCTGTGCAAATTTTATATGCAAATTATAAATTTTGCACGCAAACTACACACTTAGGTGATGCAAATATTGTAATTGTTAAAATATAATGCTTTTAGAACACCATTTCAAAAATGTTGGTTATGACTCACTATAACTATATCAATGTCATCAATTATTTTGACATAAATTTAGAACTATATCATTTTTTATATTACATTTAATAATGAATTAATAACTCATCTATCTCTACATTAATTTGGACATAAATTATTGATGAAGCTGTGTATTCACCGAAGTAGATCTCTCGTCGTGACCCCTGAATCGCGTCCGATCTGCAAGACAAAGCCCCCGGTGTCTGGAGGGTAAATACTCCGATGCTTAAGTTAGTATAAGCCTTTTT
>JAULKJ010329250.1:0-10131 GCA_032355405.1 Rubia balearica
TTCATCGTTTGTTATTAGACAAAACTAAAGTTATCGGTGGTCAAACATGCCTTCAGAAAATGTCAAAAAAATGGGTGTCATTGTTAAAGAAACAGAGAGAGTACTAATATTTCCTTTTTTACAGGTATAAGTTGAAATTTCAAAATACCATGTTTGAAGGTCTTATTCACACCAGGTGACATCAAAAGAGTGAATTATTTTTGGGGGTACTACTAACTAATCATAAGGTACTTTTTAATTTCTTATTTCTCTTAAAATTCAGGAAAGTAGGTAACTACAAAATATTATAAAGTAAAAAACGCTTTCAGCAGTCTCAATAAAAACACAAAAATATCTTTAGCACTACATCATTGTCTCTTGTCAAACGAATGCGCATTTATTTTTTCTTTATGATATTCAAAGATCATGTTTGACTGATAATATTCTTAAGTATGTTCAATAACGATACATAAAAATAAATATTTAAATTTTTTATTTTACAATAAATTAATAAATTCTTAGTAATCATAATATCGTCGTCAAAATTTATTAAATTTGACTGAAAAATAATCGTGAACGTTAAAGTATACAATTAAACCAAATCTTGTGTAACGGCCAGTAATAAATTAGCACATGAATAGTGTTTTATTTGTCAAACTTTACCAATTTCCGTTTTTTGGAATCAAAATAAATAATACACGTATAACGCTTCAGAATGAATTTAATGGCCTTTTAAACATAAAATTAATACTCAATCCATCCCAATTAAATTACACAAAATTAAAAATTCAATCAAATTAAAAAAAACTTTAACTACATATTTGAATATATTTATAAACAATAATATTATTGTATGTACTCCCTCTGATTTCTTAACATTGGTCTCCTTTTCATTTTGGGTTTTTTTTAATATTGGATCTTTTCATATTTGACAAATCCTAGATTGTTTTATCCACTCAATTTACTTTTTGAATTTTCAATGCAATTCTCACCATTCATTTTACTCTTTGTTAAAAGGAGTGCCCAAAAGTAGGAGTCGGTGTTAGGAAACCGGAGGGAGTATGTGATATCACTGAATTTGTCATAATAAGTAGGTGTTAGGAAACCGGAGGGAGTATGTGATATCACTGAAATCGTCATAATAAGTAATTTCTAAAATATAACTTTTTGTCAATATTATGTGTACGTAGTTAAATATAAAACGTGGGTTAGAGATTGTAAAAAAAATTATGTGTAATTTAATTTGGAAAAAAATTATATGTATAGACACGTGTCAAGTTTGATGATAGTGTTGCACATGATGTTACTGGTCTAAATAAGACTTGGTCCTATCCCTACCTAATTTCCATACCCGAACCTACGACATCATGCAAAATCAAAATGCAGAAAATATCGAAATTTATTACTCCACTCGTATTTATTATTAAAAAGAACAGAACAAAACAACGCATAATCATAAATTATGAAAAATAAAAATGACATTTTAAATAAATTTCCAGATGCAGCTGACATTTACGGAAAAAAAGGAACTGCACAATCAAAGCGTTATTAGGTAGAAGAAGATATTTATGGCCAAAAAAGGATACTACCTTTGGTATTTTATATTTGTCCGATCACAATTTTTTTTGAGTCAGTTTCTTGAAAGACGGTCTTTTCATAAGTCATGAAAAATCAAAGTTTAAAGTGTAAATTAGAAGAAATGAAGTTAAAATTTTTGGTTTGCATGATTCGGGTTATAAAATTTATAACTAGTATGTTGTATAATAAATTTTTAATATTGCAACTAAAATCTTTTACCTTTTATTATTCTATTTAAACCCGTCTTTCCATAAACTTATGGAAAAATGGTCTTTCCCAATACTTTGCCTTATATTTAACAATAAATAATTTTTGTTCTATACAATAACATACATTATGTGAGATGTTTTTGAATTCTCTGTAATATGTAGTTTATAAAATGTAAAATTTTATAATCCGTTATCGTACATAACTAAAGTTATTGATGGTTAAACATGACTTGAGAAAATATGAAAATTTTAAAAATGGGATATAAACAAGGGATCAGAGAGTAGAAATTATTTTATGTTAGGGATTTAAGTATATTAAAGTGATGGACTAGTAGAATATTGACAAGTGTACATAACTACCATAAACCAACTCCATAAAATTAGAAGTTAAGTGAAAACCTAACAATTATATACACTTGTCAATATTCGACTGGTCCATCACCTTAACATAGACATAAAAAAAATTCTGATCAGAGAGTAATAAATTCGGACAGCTGAGGTGATGGTTAGTAGAAATCGGAAATATTTGATCCCATTCCCATTTCATTAATTGTCCCCAACTAGCAGCCTCCAAAAACGTCGTACTTTTAAAGCTCCATTGCAACTTGGAATTTTAATAATTAGGCAAAATTTTGAAAAATACTGTCTTTTCATAAATTTATAAAAAGACGGGATTTAATTAGAATAAAAGGTAAAACATCTTAGTTGTAATATTAGAATTTTATCATGCAACACGTAGTAGTCATAAAGTTTATAACCCGATTCATACAACCCAAAAATTTTATGTTCATTTTTTCTAATTTACACTTGAAACCTTGGTATTTCCATGACTTATGGAAAGACCGTCTTTCAAAAGATGGAAAGACCGCCTTTCAAAAGACGAAGTCATAAATAATTTCGTCTCATTTATATTTGACAAAGTCTTGGGAAAGACCGTCTTTCCATGAGCTTATGAAAAAATGGGGTTTAATTAGAATAATAAAAGGTAAAAGGTCTTAGTTGCAATATTAAAGTTTTCTTATGAAACATGTAGTAGTTATAAAATTTATAACCCGGTTCATGCAATATTAAAGTTTTCTTATGAAACATGTAGTAGTTATAAAATTTATAACCCGGTTCATGCAACTCGAAAATTTTATCTTGATTTCTTCTTATTTACACTTTAAACCTTGGTCTTTCCATGACTTATGGAAAGACCGTCTTTCAAGAGACGGACTCTTTTTTAATACTATTATTTGTTATATATAATTTAATATAAATATACAATTTTCTTATGAAATAATTAATTTTTGAGGCAACTTTCTCGGTGATCGTGTGGTCAGGGTGTTCTGGCCATCCAATTTCGTAAATAAATAAAAGCAAAAACAAAATAAATATACAAACAAAAAATAAAAAGCAAGACAACACATTCTCTACGTCACTTACCTAAAACTAATATTACAAAATACAGAAAATATAAATATACTAGAGACCGATTAACTAAATTTAAAAAAATTAAAATATAGTTTGTAATTTGAGTATAAACTAACATTTAAGATTAAATATAATTAAAATTAAATAACTGAGGACGCATTAAATATGCCTTAGCAAACACGAAAATATTTTAAAAAAATAAAATTCCCGAGAGGACGCATAACCATAATGCGTCCTCTACTTCGAGTCAAACAAAAAAATGCAAAATCAGTCAATAAAAAAGGTTGTCCAAAAAATAAAGAAAAACATAGAGGATGCATTACGGAAATGCGTCCTCCCAAGTGCATTCACCCCCGACTACTGTAGCACCAATCATAAAAATTTCTCGCAGTATACCCATTGCAAAAGAAGAGACAGAGGCTTGCTTCAGAGCGATTAAATCAGCTTACGTGAATGATTGCCCACAACTTGTTATTGACACTTATTCTGTTAGTCTAGTTTCTTCAATTTTGAAATCAGAAACAACACCTTTGGATATCAAAGGAGTGGCATATCAGATTCTAGTATTACAATCTAGTTTAATTTCCTTTAATGTTGTTAATATTCGTCACAACTATTTGAGAAAGGAGTATAGAGTAGCAAACAACTTAAAAGGTTCACTATGAATTATTGCTTTGTATCCATCTTAATTTATATATGAGTAAAGTGCTAAAATAACCCTACAATTTGATTAAAAGTGTCAATATAACCCTGCAATTTTAAAAAGTGTAAATCTAACCCTGGACTTGACTGACTTTTTAGTCAACATTTATTAAGACCCTTGATTAAAATATATATAAAAAAGTGAAAAATATGAAAGTTTCTCCAAGGGAAGAAGAAAGTTTCTCGTTTCTTCACAAGGGAGATGAGTAAAAAAAAGATGAAAGTTTCTTCCCTGCCAGCCAGCGCGCCCTGTTCCTTTCTTCCCTTGGCGACAACGATAGGTTCTTCCTACCGGTGGAGTTTCTTTCTTCACTACCCAGCGGCGCCCCATTTTTGTCTTCCCCCGGTTGCGGCAGGTTTGGAGAATCCAGGGTGATGGGGGTGGTTGTGTGAATCCAGGGTTTGGGGGCGGTAGGGGTGGTGAACCACCACCGTGTGCTGGTCTCGGAAAGAAGGATGAAGAGGGCAGCGAGGGGAGGGGAGAGAAAGAGAAGGAGGGCGACTGACCATACCGCCATGACAAGTGAGAGTCTGAGCAGATGTGGTGGCAGCGTAATGGGTAGAGGTAGTGACTGGGTAATGACAGGGGGTGGTGGCAGGGTTAAGGGCCGGGTGGGAGCAGAGTGACGGTTCTTTATCCTCCCCGCACAACTTATTCCCCTTTTTCCTCTTTTTTCAATATTTCTGAAAGCGCCGCTGGGAAATCAGGAGCACCACCGAAACTTGGCAAAATCCGCTGTTGTGGTAAGCGCTACAGTAGAGAGACGCCGGTGATAGGCGTTGCTCCACTGCGGACACAAATTTGTTGCTATGGAAACTAATTTTGTAGCAATGAGGGCAATGGCCGGGGATGGGGATCTGGTGGAGGGCAGGAGGAAGAAGACCCGCGGGACAGGGTGGTGGAGCACGTCGGTGGGAGTGTTTGGTTTTGAAGAAGGAAGATGGCTTTGTCATAAGCGTGTTTTTGTCATTTCAAATTTTGGTTATGCTTGAATTTATTTGGTCAATGCTGGAATTAGGAAGTTTGGCTATATCGGAACAATTTTTTTTAAAGTTAGGGTTAGATTGACACATACAATAATTAGTTAGGGTTAAATTGACATTTTTTTAGATTACATGGTTACATTGGTACTTTCAACATAAAGTTAGAGTTATAAATGTATTTAACCCTTATATGTATCTCCTTGCAATAAATAAAGGTAAATATCAAATGACCTTATTAATCTCACTACTTATAAAATGTTCTCATTTAATAGTTAGTTGGTCCAAAACAAGACTTTGTCATATATAAATGAATAAACAGTATGTAAACATATTTCTATCAAAAGTACTCCATCACTATATAAAAAATCCAAACATTTTTAATTTCAAATTATGCGTTTCTTTAAATTTTCTTCACTAATATATATTGAGTCCGTCTCTTGAAAGACGGTCTTTCCATAAGTTATGGAAAAATTAAGGTTTAAATTGAAAATTAGAAGAAATCACGATACAAATTTTGGGTAACATTAATCGGGTTATAAACTTATAACTACTACATGTTGCATAATAAAATTTAAATATTGAAAATAAAACCTTTTACCTTTCTATAATTCTAATCTAACCCCGTCTTTCCCAAAATTTTGCCACATATATAAATATATAATTATGATAACTTTTTAAAAATGAATAATTTAACAAGTTATGATTAATTATACATAGTAAAGAGTCCGTCTCTTGAAAGACGATTTTTCCATAAGTCATGGAAAGACCAAGGTTTAAAGTACAAATTCTAAGAAATGAAGATAAAATTTTCGGGTTGCATGAATCGGGTTATAAATTTTATAACTACTACACGTTGCGTAATAAATTTCTAATATTGCACCTAAGACCTTTCACCTTTTATTATTCTCATTAAACCCTGTTGTTCTATAAACCTATGGAAAGAAGATTTTTCCCAACACTTTGTCTATTGTAAATAAGTAATATCGGTAACATATTATAATATTAGTATATTATTTTAAGACAACTTAAATTTAAATTAGTTAAAATAACTTTAATATTCTTGATTCACACCACCACACCCATCTACAGAAATCAAACAATTTCTATCAAATTGGGATAAATAATCCACCACTACACAATAATTCATGGAAACCAATAATAATGTGCCCTTGCGTGAACACTAGATAAAAAAAATCCCACATACTCCTCCTGTTTCACTATGTTTAACACACTTATCATTTTCGTATAATTTTTTAAAATTATCATCTTTCTTTTTATGGCAAAAAGTGTATCATTCTCAGCCACTCATTAAACTTTTTTACTCTTATAATTAATTCTCTCTACACATTTCAACTTAAAAAAAATCTAATCATATGGTGTCAACTGTCAAGTGAAACGGAGGGAGTATAATTATTATGTACTCCAGTATATAGTACTACAAGAATTGAATATCACTACTCCGATTAGTGTTATTTTGTACTATTTTATTATTAATATAATTTTCAAGGATACGATGTCAATAAATTAATATTTTATAATTAATTAATGGACACGGTAGCAAGAATATAATCATATACATACTATATGGAAGTGCTTTGACCAGTAATAAAAAAAGGATAAAATTTAAATGATATTAAATTGTATGTTTATACTCCCTCTGTTCCAGTTCAAGCTGCACACTTTTTGGTCAACTTTCTCATACCATGTTTAACCATAAATTTTAATTAGTGTATAGACTCTAATATCATGTGAGATATTGTTAGACTCCTATGTCAACGTAGTTTCTAAATATTAAATTTTAATGTACCATTAATATTCGTAATTAAATTTATTAATGGTCAAACATGGCCTGAGAAAGTTAATCAAAAAGTGTGCAGGTTGAACTGGGACGGAGGGAGTAGTGTTATGTGTGTGTATAACTGGGGAAGGTGAAAGCATGCAAGAAGCTTTATACTCCAAATTTTAGGGTTTAGGGAGTATGCAAATATAGAAGCTATGTGTTGGATTGTTATAGGGTTTTTGTCGGAAGATAGAAAAACATTAATAGCAAAGATTTGATGAAACTTTCATCTATGGTGTAGATATTGTAAATCAAATTTAATGTGACATGTCAAAATATTTTATTATTAATTATTTTAAAATATTATATTTGTTTTTTATAACTCTCAATAAACTCATATTCCAATGATATAGTATATAAAAATATTTTTATTATATTTTAAACTTTATAACTATGTAAATAGATGTTTTTAAACTTACATTTGCATGATAATTAAAATTATTTTTAGATTCTATATAAATCTAAAACTATCACCAATAATTATTTATTTTTTAGAATTGTAGAAGTTTTTCAAAAATTTAATTTTGCTATATCTTTAATTTGTATAACATTAAATATAGTATTGATTTAGTATCTAAAATAAATATATATAACTTAATATCTATAATTGAATTAATATTTAAAAATTAACCTTTGGAAATTTTTGGAAAATAAATTCAAACAAACACATTAAAATTAATTTATATTTAGCTAATATGTTAACTAGACTTACTAATAAGTTAATATGAGCCTCCATTATCAAAAGATTTATTTGAAAAGGTCAATTCAAAATTTAATCACGGCATAATTAAATCCGTAAGGGACCCGGAATTGGAGGTTTTTTTCCTTTACTTTAAGAGTCTATTATAATAAGGGAAAAGTGTCAATATAACCCTACATACTTGACATAAGTGCCAATATAACCCTACCTATTTGATATAAGTGCTAATATAACTCTCAGATAATATTTAGTGCAAAAATAACTCTAACTAGTTAATGCAAGTGCCAATATAACTCTCAAACCCCATTTACGGCATTGATTTCGCCGGACCGTTACTCGCCGCCGCCGGACCACCGCTGGACCGCCACCCGCCACCACTGGACCACCACCCGCCGCCGACGAACCGCCGCCGGATGTCAAAATGGGTAGAATTGCCCTTACATCAATTAGATAGGATTATATCTGCACTTTCAGTTATCAAAAGATTATATTAACACTTATGTCAAGTAGGTAGAGTTATAAAAGCACTTTTCCCTTATAATAATGTAGTAGCGAAGAATTCTTACCATTTTAAAACATGCATTTGATATGATCTAAAAGGTAGTAAAAATGTTGAACCTCTAATTGTTTCCTTTTCCCCTCAAATCCATCTAGAGTAGAATATTCTACTAATCATATTGGATTTTAAATATTTATATTTATGCCACTCGTGTACTCTATTTATTCTCAAAATACATACGGGGGAAATTCACTTCTACATGGTATAAAATCGTAATTCACCTAACAAGATAGAAACACCCATCTCAAGGAAATGCAAACTTGACTTGTGAAGTTGTGATTGTCTTTACCCACTATTTTTCTTGTATGCTTGTGTCTAGTGAAAAATAAGTTGGCACAAAATATAATAATAGGTAAATCACAAGTAAGTTTTACTAATAGCAGTAACCTTCTGGTGATTTGAGGAACCACGAGAACATCATGAAGAGACAAGTCAGAAAAATTACACTGACCAACCTTAAAAACTAACAACAATTCACCATTACCCACATATATAGAATGGAAACCAAATTCATACGTAAGCTGGTTTCTTCAGGCAAACTTCATCTTCACCAAATTCATACGTCACTTCACCTTACAAACATTTTTATAAGAGGATTATCGCTTCCTTTGTTTGAGTTTTTCATGTTCAAATTTTGCGTCTGTGAATACCGGACACTTCGCTTAAGACTAAGTTTATCAACAACCAATGGAATGGGGTTGTTGATGTGGCATAAATAAAATATTGAAGAAGAAGCTTTAAGCTTCCAACCCGTAAAAATGGGGGATGAAATATGCTTCCCCACTTTTTGTGGGTTTTGTTAGTTAAGTGATAAGGGTGTGACACATGTCACACCCTTATTTAATGATTTTGATTTTAATTTTAATTCATTTAATAATTCAGTTATATATTTAATAATTTTATTTTAAACAAATTTATATTTGGATTGTATATAGTTTATTTTATAAATATATTTTTTATTTTTTCATAATTTAATGCATAATATTACAACTTTATTTTTATTCTTGCGTAGTAATTAATGTTTATAAAATGTATATTTTTATAATTTAATGAATGTTTCTTTCTTTTACATTCAACATTAATTATTGTGATTTTATTACATTTACACTTTTTAATTTATATCATTTAAATTACCATTTGTGTAATAGTTATGAGTCACTTCATAAATTATGTTATTTAAATATTAATAACATTATAGTTAATAATAATATATATTATAGTGTAATATATATAATAAAGATAAATAATAAAATAAGTTGATGTAATAGGGTTGGGTTGAGTTGTTGATAAATTGTTTGAAATGAAATAGATTGGTTGTATAGTGGATTGTATATGTGGATGAGAGAGAAAAATTGTTTATTAATAAAGTTAGATTGCGTTGGGTTGTGGATAAAGATAGTCTAAGTATCTGATGGGGAATTCTAAGCAGGAGGCTAATAAGAAGACTGAAAGCCCTGAGCTCCAAGTTGCTAATGTAGCTTTTGAGATGACATCTTTGAAGAAGAAATTGGTCGTGAGGGAGGCCCTTGAGCTTAGTCAGCTGGAGGCTGATGGATCAACTTTCAATTATTTTGCTTTGGTTTCTACTCGGTGAGATCTCCTCCAGGCCTTTTGGGACTGGGATTTGAAGATTGATGCATTCTTATAATTATTCCTTGACCTTTACGAGCTAATCTTCAAAGCCGGCGAGCATAGCATGGTCGAAGTCCTTGATGGGAAAATTTTGGATGATCAAAGCGAACTTCTGAAAGAGTTCCATCATCCAAAGGAAAAAAAGCATATGTCACCTTTAAATGGAGTTGGGTTGTGCAAGATTGAGGGCTTATGCTGTCCTTGATGGACAACATAAAATCTCTACCCGATCTTTTCACTACTACTAGCATGAAAGTCATCACCCATGATGAGGATAAAGATTGGAAGGAGGAAGTTTCCAGTCCCAATATTGAAGACCAAAAGGTGGTCGATGCTGGAGGTCACGATCAGAAGAATGAGACAGAGGTCCAATCCAATGTAGGGGGAGTAGACGAGCACACCAGTGCCGTTAAAAACTGTTGGGCATATCGAAGTTAGAATATATATATATACATACTCCCTAAGTCCCATCGTAAGGATCATATTCCCTTTGCACGAGTATTTATGCATGCTGATGTTTAAGGGGCAGTGGGGG
>JAULKJ010329259.1:0-10131 GCA_032355405.1 Rubia balearica
GGGAAGAAGGTTTAGGTGTTTGTTTGTGGAGTCCGTCTCCTATGAGACTGTCTCATGGAGAGACCAAGGACTAATTAGAATAAAAGATAGTAAATGATCAAATTCAGGGATTAAATTATAATTTATATTTTTTGGGGGGTAAATTTCAAAGGACGTTCTAAACTTCAGGGGCTGGATTGCAAAAAATTGATAATATTGGAAAACCTTCTCTCCCACCTCTCGGCGGAGTTGCGATTGGCACTCACTGACCTCTGCTCTCTGTGCCCCTGCCTCCATTTGACCGCTGGTCGAAATTTTTCTGTCTCCGTCGGGTGTGAACAAGGCGTCAAGTTATTTAATTTTCAGATCCAAACACTGCTCATTTTTGCTGAATTTTCTTATTTTCGTCGGCTAAATTTCACCGCGTTTCATGTCTGCCGGTGGTCTTTCCCATCACTAATGCATGTTTGCTACGTTTTTCGGCACGTTCCTTCGCCAATGATGCCGCTGCATTTTTCGGCGTGTTTCAGTACGTTTTCATTTTCCCTGCGGGTGGCATTTTGCTTGGATTTGGGCTTCAGAAAATTTTTGGCCCAGTTAGATGGATTTCTTATTTATTTTCTATTGTTAAAGTAATATACTCTAGGAGTTGTATATTCTATTTTTAATTATAAAAAAGATTTTATCTAATGTAGCCTCTAACTAAACTCTTAAAAATTCAAGTTCAAATCATAAGAAATTTAATAAAACCATAAATGTAGAATTAAAATAGTTGAATATTAAATAAGAATTGAAAATACATCAAATTATAATATTTAAACATCAAACAAAAATATAGGTGAATTTTAAAACATCAAATTCTACATTAATATATAATGTTAATGTTGAAAAACTAAAACATCAATATTAAAATTTTAAAAATTATTTGACACTATTGAAACATCAATGATAAAATAAATAAAAACTTAATATTCAAAAATAATAAACATTGATATTAATTTTAAATATACATGATAAAAAGCTAACACATCATTTAAAATGAAAGTATACATTAAAATAATAAAATATTTTTAACTAGAGTCAAAATGTATAAAGTGTAAAAAAATAATTACATGTAAACACAAGATTTACATTAAATGATCCAAATTTAACTTTGAAACATATAATTTCAGTGAAAGAAAAAAGAATCATGGAAACACATCACAAGATTTAGTACGAACATCGAGTACAGGAAATGAAACATCAAATTTATTTGTAAAGACGTGCACATTGAGGGAAAATGAGGAATAAAAATTGATCTGTAAATTTCTTCAACTATTGAAACATCAAGGGTAAATTAAATAAAAACCTAGTATTAAAAAAACAAGAAACATCGATATTAATTTTTAAAGTGACACGATGAAAAACTAACACATCAATAAAAAGAAAATCTAGACTAAAATTTCAAAATAAAGATAATGAAATATCTCAAACTAGTGTCAAAATATGTAAAATGTGAAAATTTGAACATATAAGCACAAGAACTACATTAAAAGATCCGGGTTTAACTTTTAAACACATGACTTTAGTAAGACAAAAAAAATTGGTATAACATCACAAGAATTGATTGAAACATCAAGTACTGAAATTGAAACATCAAATTCGGTAATAAAAAGGCGCGCATTACGCGAAAATGGGGAGTAAAAATTGACCCGTGAATTTTTCGACCCGCCTTTTTGATCCATGAGATTCTTTTGACCTGGAATAATTAATTCCCCAATTACTTATACCCAACACCTTTCAAAAAGTGGTATTTACACCTAGATCTCTCCTTCCCTTCCCAAACTTTCTTAAATTATTTTTGGAACCCCATCTCTAATTGAATTTCATAATATGGCACATTAATCCTTGGTTTCAGTGTGAGACGGTCTCACACAAAACTTTATCTTTATGGTAGTGCACAAATTCTTTGATAGTGAATTACAAATATCTAATTGTTGATATAAACCAACTTTGATCAAAATTTAGACTGTCTACTACATCAATTTTAAAGAAAGCATTTTCTATGGAAAATTGTTGGACTATCACAGAAAGATAAGATGAATCAGGTAATCTCCTCAATGTCCGACTGTTCACTGATTTATATATAGATATATTATTCTATATGAAGTGAATTATTTTCGATCAACTTGGTCCGATTGAATATTGGGTTACGTAGCGTATTTCAACTGTACCGCTTCCGCAAAAGTAGTTGATTGTTCAAATCTCTTATACGATGGCTGTGGTGTCGGCTGGTATAGGCGTTAAAAGCTGGCGCAGCCTTTGTTCAAATCTCGAAAGATATTCATTTATGTCTTGAAGATATTCACAATGGAAATGCAAGTTTTAAGTTTCATGTTATGAATATTATTGTTAGTCCCATGTTTATTTTGATTAATTCTTCTTATCACTAGTACTGATTGAGTTATATAATTTCGACAATTGTAAACTAGATTGTACATTGTGTATTTCTACACATTGTTTTTTTCAGAGGTTAGTGTAGATACATTGACTTCATTATATTTAGAGTTTCATTAATGTGCATTGAGAATATTATTTTTAAAAACATTGATGGTAGTATAACAGTAAATTTAGATTACTATTTTTTGTTGTTGTTTTGTTCTAATTTTTTCTTTTCTTTTTAAGCATTAAATATTCAATGTTAGTAAACAGGTAGTAGAAAATAGACATATTCATAACACTCTCAATATTTAAATTTTAATAGTTGGGTTATTGAATTTGTTAACATTAATATGATCAATGAGCAAGTCGATATACGGATCAATAAATAATACCAGACCAAGTTTGTCATATTTTCATGGAGACTTTATGTTAATGAAGTAGATATGAGGATTTTGCACACTACTTTATTTGTTAAAATTTGCAATAAGAGGTAGAGATTGACAAGCAAGCGAGATAGATATATGAAATGAATAGAATAATAGATACTCCCTCCATCCCGGCAATTTTGACATATTTTTTGATCAACTTTTTCAATCCATGTTTGACCATCAATAACTTTAATTACGGATATTATTTGTATATTAAAATTTGATATTTAGAAACTAAGTCGACATAGGAGTCTAACAATATCTCACATGATGATATTAGAGTCTCTACAAATTGAAATTTATGATCAAACATGGTTTGAAAAAATTGACGAAAAAACATGTTAAAACTGACGAGACAGAGGGAGTATAATTTTATGATAAGTGGGAGACATCACTTGATGTGAAAGTATATGTCAAATATTACACATCCCAACCTTTGTGTCGTTTGTTAATTTCCGGCTTGAATTTTGGTTTTCAGTCTTTGTATAATTGTGTGTGATAATCCACAATTAGTAGTATATGATTTTTTTCATTGGAATAGAGATAATTATGGACATGCGAATATTAAAACCACTTTTTTATGACAAAATGAAAATTTGGGCCTCATGTAGAAACAAAATCAATTAACTGTGCTTTGATTCTCATGCTTGAAACCGAGTGTCCAATGCAACAACAGAGTCCACATATTTTTCGTCCATAATAAACGAATCTCTGTGCATGATAGACTTTGTAAAATTCCAATAACACTTTTAAAAAAATCACTTTGATTAGTTATGAGGTCTTTTTACACATAATAAAATACTAAAAAAATCCATGGCACATATATTAACTTGTTAGGATTATTATGTCAAAATTACCGTCACCATTTTCTCCCGCTACAACTTGCGTGATTAGTGTACGACATACGACATGCTCCCTTCGTCCCATTACTTTTGGTCCATTTACTTTTTCACGATTTCTAATCAACATCTTTAACCGTCAAAATCTCTAGCTACGTATGCCAATTCAGCATAAAAAATTGATATTTAGAAAATGGACATTAAAATGAATCTAACAATATCTCATATGATATTCTTATCACATATATATAAACTTATATTAATGGTCAAAGTTTACTAAATTTGACTTTGAAAAAGTTAAGAGCATCCACAATGGTAGTGGACTTAAGGACTACTTCTTAACTGTCATATCATGAATTTTGATAAAAATTAGGTAAGAATAAACTATCAAAAATGGTAGTGAACTTTAAGGAGCACTTCTAAGATAATTCTTTTAATTTTAAATTATAAGCAATTAAAAGTATAAAACAAGTCATGTTAAATTGCATTCATTGATTGATTGTATTTGCACAAAAAATGAGGTACCAACTCTTTAAGTAAGGAGCAACTCCTTATTAATGAGTGGTTTTTAAAACTCCACAATGGTACTCCTTAAATAAAGAGTGTTCTTTGTTAAGAAAATTGAATTTAAAGAGTTACCATTGTGGATGCTCTTAGGGACCAATAGTTGTGGGAAGGAGAGAATATATATAACCCTCTATCGCATAGTGTTTTTTAAAAACAAATAGTCGGACTCTTTCTGCTTAATATATAGTGTGAAGCATAAAAAGAAATTGGAAAACTATTTGATTAATATGTATTGTTAATGATTCGAATCTTGACAAAAAAAGTTCTTGGTTAGAAGACATTAAAAATAATTTATTTTTTGAGGTTAAGAATATCAATTCATTCATTATTTTAGTGATTATTTTATTATTAATTTTTCAATATCAAGTCTACTACTGTGTATTATACACACAATTATTGTACATAAATCATTGCTTTTTGTGCATTTTTACGTTCAAGATAGTAAATTTTATAAATATAAATATATTTATATTAAATTAATATGGATTTAAAATATGCATTCATTGTTTATTTTAATGATTTTTTATTATTTATTTTTCAATATCGATGAAGTCTACTATTGTGTAGTATGCGTGCAATATTTGTACACAAATTTCATTTTGTGCATTCAAAATAGTAAATCTTATATACTCTCTCCATCCCAATCAAATCTGAACACTTTCCTTTTTTGTCTGTTCCAACCAGATCTGCATGTTTTCCATTTTAGCAAAGATTTAGCATGTCAAATACATACCTACCCCTGAAGAACTAAACTTTTACAACTATCACTCTTAACACCACTCGATTTGCATCAATTCCACAACTCACAAACTCACAGTCGGAAAATAAAGAAAAAACACTTGTTCACCAACTCATAATAGGAAAGTATTTATTCCACAACTCACAATTGTAGAGAAAAAAGAAACCATATGCGCACAAACTCACCGCGTTTACATGCCGTCTGATTTGGGGTTTGAGACACTGATTTGGGATGCAAATTTGGGGTTTGGAATTGGGTTTAGGACGCTAAATTGGGAAATCATGGTTATGACACTGGCTGTGATGCCTCATGCGAGGGTTCAGGGTCGCACCACCAGGGAGAGGGATATTTGGAGGAATTTTACAGGGTCGGGGTAGGTGTGGTGTAGACCCAAAACCAGTAAGATTTCCTGAAGTTTTTTAGCTCTGATTGGCAATGAACATGAATGGGAGTGATATTGGTGATGAAAATGGGTGTCGGTGGTGCTGATGGTGTAGCTTGGTGTTGGGGTTTCCGGGTGGGTGGTAAATGAGGCGTTGGTTTAGAAGGCTAAGGTGGTGGAGGTTGTTTGTGAAGGCAGTAGTGGTTGAGAAGACACAGACGAGGTATTTTAGACTTTTTTTTAACCATTGAAAAAACCTGGCCTTTTCCCTCTCTGCAGAAAAGCTTGGGGCATAGGGATTACTTTAATTTTATTATATCTATATTACATTAAGTTGCATTCAGAATATAAAATAGGTCTCAAATAATGGAAAATGAAACATGAGTTTAAAGATCAATGAGAAGATTAATCACTGAGTTTGGAAGAATGTTTTTTAATTAAACGCATTCAAATAAATCAAATTAATCTGAAGAAATGATGCACCTAGAAGGTTGTTTTTTACAACATTACAACTCTTCATCAGTTTCTTTGCACCCAGTGAATAAAAAATTTAACATGCTAATAGTTCATCTCAAGGAGCTGCATGACTTTTAGTAGTATTTAGCTGAGTCACATGACAATAAATCTTTGTTCATCCCCTTTTAATAGCCATTCATATGAGAATGACATTGATTTAGAAGAGAAAATAATTTTGAAGAGGAAAGAACATGAAATAGATTCATTGGAGAGATTTGTTTAGACAAAGGAGCACGAACTCGATTTGAAGTATATATAGTGCTTTTGGAAAGTATGCAAGATTAGATCGTATCGAAAGAGGAAATGTTGCGAGATGAGCTTCATTTCTTCTTTTCGAAAGAGGAGAAGTGATACACACCTCCCCTAACGAAGCGAAGTTCAAGCAAAGGTAATACCTCAATCCCTGCGAACTAAGTAAAGAATGGTTTGCAGGGGAAGAGAGATAACCTTGGTAAAAATAGCACCTCGCATGTGGCGAGCCATCCTACACAAACCTTGGAGCGGAAGAAATTCTCACCCATGATCTTGCCACTAAACCATGATCTTTGAACATGGCCCATGGTCTGCAAGAATGATGGAATACACCAGTCATAAATAGATTAATCAAACAACATAAAAGGTAATGACATTTTTCCCAAACACTATTACTATATTGATCACACACTAACTTAGGAATGCATTTTCCCCACACAGTGATTACCACATACACTCATTTCCTGACCAAGAATAAAACCATCCCCCAAACCTTAAAAAAAATCAAAAATATTAAATAAGTTACTATATTTTCTTATAAATGTAGATAATGTAAAACACCATACCTTCCCAACCAGTAGGCCTCCTAACCACCATGGCATGTGCACACATTTTGGGGGGAAAAAACCTAGGTTAACCTCCCCACATTAGTTTCTGACCTAAAAATAGATTGTTGTTCCAAGATGGAATTACAGTAGACTCCCTACAAGAAATAAAAATATAATTGCCCCCCTAACCTTCACACATGCATCGCACAGTATCATTCACCGAACTCCTGGGCTTAAAAGGCATCCAATCCAAAGTTTGATTTGAAGAGCCCAATCTAATTGATAATAGGCAGAACACAAAATAGGTTAAACTCAGTACCAACCTCGAGGCATATCATCCCAAAACCAATCAATATTTCCACCCCATGTGGATGAAATTGGGTAAGATCAATCTTGTACGAATCCACTGCAATTAATATATAACCAGGAAAAAGAAAAGTCAAGCCATATTGAAGTTGACATTCAAAAACACCAACCATATCTATTGGTGGCTGCATTACATAATTATTGATAAAAGGGATTGTAACCTCATGACCAGATAAAAAGAGGTAGTTTTCCCTCAAAATAAACACGTCAGTTAAAGTCAAAATACTGCAGCTTGCCATTTTTATATTAAGGTAGAAATTTATTACCTAAACATAAAGCCTAAAACTTAAGTTAGAAAACTCTTAACTCAACCCTTTTTAAATGTAATGTCTAGCCTTATTAAGGGATATTCGTTACATATTCCAATTCTCTTTACCCAAGGAGCCAATACTTACTCCACCGTCAATTACTGAACCCATAATGCACATTTAATATTTTTTACATAATTATTAAATGCCCTTTATTCCATTTTCGAATATGACCTCTAAGTTAGCAATGGCTCCTCAGCTAGGGGGTGAGTTTTATGATATACATCTCCTCTAACCAAGTAAAAGACGGTCTACAAAGGAAGATAACCTCGCTAAAAAAGGGTAACTCGCCTATGGGGAGCCATCCTACATGAACCTAGGAGAGCAAACAATTCTAACCCATGATCATGCCACTAAACCATTATCTTGGAACATAGCCCATGATTTGTAAGAATGGAGGAACGCACCGGTCATAAATAGGTGATCAAGTACTCCCTCTGTCCCAATTCAAACTGCACATTTTTTTGTCAATTTTTTCATATCATGTTTGATCAACGATAACTTTATTTATGTATAATAATGGTGTATTAAAATTTGATTTTTAGAAAATACATCATGCATGGAATCCAATGATATCTCACATAATGATATTTGAATCTATATACGGTTAAAATTTATGGTCAAATGTGTCTATAGAAAATTGACCAAAAAGTGTGCAGGTTGAATTGGGACAGAGGGAGTAGCAAAATAGATAATCACAATTTTCCAAACACTGTTACTATATTGATCACACTAATTTAGGCATAAGAGAGGATCTAGGGACTTCCCCGCATCTAGAAGTTAAGAAAATGGGAGAATGAACTTTGTTTAAGAGAAAAAGAGTTTGATAGGATGGTTGAACTTGTGTGAGAAGATATAATTACTCCTAGAACTAGCAGATGCATGATTAACTCCCATACGCATAGTAGATGAATCGAATCTTGAAAAGAAATATGTTTCAGGTTAGAAGATATTTAAAATAAATATTTAAAATTTTCATTTTAAGAATGTCAATTCATTCTTTATTTAAGTGGTATTTTTCTTATTTCTTGAATATCAAGTCTACTATTGTGCATTGTACGTGCAACTATTGTACACAATTCATTACTTTTTGTGCATTTTTAGGTTCAAGATAGTAAATATTGTAAAATTTAATTTTATCTTTATTAAATTAATATGCATTTAAAATATGAACTCATTGTTTATTTCAACGATTTTTAATTATTTGTTTCTCAATATCGATCAAGTCTACTATTGTGTTGCATACGTGCATATATTGTTCACAAATCATTACTTTTTAAGTATTTTTTGGGTTCAAGATAGTAAATCTTATATACATTAATTTAATTATATCTATATTACATTAAGTTGCATTTAGAACATAAATAGTTGTCAAATGACGGAAGATGAAAAATGAATTTAAAGGTCAATGCAGGATTAATCGTTGGGTTCGGAAGTATACTTTTATTTATTTAAAACATTCAAAAGATAAAATTAATCCAAAGAAGTTGATGCGTCAAGAAGAAAAAAGTCTGAATCATTACAACTCTTCATCAGTTTCTTTTCTCTTACTGAATCAAAAATCTAATCCGATAATAGTTCATATCAAGGGGTTGCATGACTAATAGTAGTATCTAGCTGAGTCATAAGAGAATAAATCTTCATCCATTCATTCTTAATAGCCAATCGTATTCATAATGACATTGATTTAAAATTGAGTTTTTTAAGAGGAGAGGACGTGAAATAGATTCAAATGAGAGCATTTTTGAAGTCAAAGGATGATGCCTTCGGTTTGAAGGATATAGTATTTTGGAAATTATGCGAGATTATCTCATAGTGAATTGAAAGAGGAAATGTTGCGAGATGAGCTTCATTTCCTGTTTTTGGAAGAGGATAAGTTAGGGAAATAGGATGATGATCTTTGTTCAAGACAGAGTTTGATAGGACGGAAGATGATATAAATCTATATTGAAGTTCTGAACAAAATGAAAGATGGCAAGTATGATACAGAGTGTCATTTTCAGAGGAGGGGAAATTATTCATCCTAGAGCAGTGTGTATTTCTTGGTTTCTTTTTCTACCTATGCGGAGCATCCGAATAAGTTTTCATCTTTTGGCTGAAGCACAACGGATCTCGACCAATAGATGTTTCCATTACACAAAATTTTGTACTCCTCCATCCCAAATCAAACTGCACCGTCGCCTTTTCGATCTCCCCAACTTAACGTTGACCCTCTAATTTATTAGTACCATTTTAAACCCATTTGACCTCGTGTAACAAGTATCAAATGAATTTCCTCAACTGATTTGTATTAGGATTTACATGGCTATATATAGTACAAGTGAGGCCCTATATGCAAATATACAAAAGACTAATCATCTCCCAAACTTACAAAAGACTAATTACACAAGACTAATTACAGAAGACTAATCATCTCCCAAACTTACAAAAGACTAATTACACAAGACTAATTACAGAAGACTAATCATCTTCCAAACTTTCTATTGTCACAACAAGCCCTAATTAACCCTATAATATTAAAAATTACATCAAAATGACAGCATATAGGATTTTTTTGAAGATTGTAACAAACAACTAAATTACATATTAATTAATATCCTAATCTAAGACCTAACTAGGAGACACCACCATTAAATCTATTGAAGATTGAGCACGAAACTCCATTCATTTGATAGTTAGTGACGCCCTCCTGAGAACACCCAAACGATGCACCACCAACGAACCACTACCACCAAAACTACCATAATCTCACTATCATCGACCAACTGCAAGTTGAGAAACGTCAA
>JAULKJ010329279.1:0-10129 GCA_032355405.1 Rubia balearica
CCCCACCGCCGCCCAACCCTTAGATTTTCTCCGTTGCTCCACCGGCCAGAGGCGTGATCCCCAGAGTTGCTCTGCCACCTAGGGTTTGATATTTTCACTGCCGAATCACTTAGCGTCCCTTCCACGGTAGGGATAAAGTCCATGACGAAGAAGGCCTCGCTTCCCAGATCAATTGAGAAAAGGTAGAAGAACGGTGAGACAACAGAACAAAGAACGGTGCAAAAGGAAGAACAATCGGTGACAGAGACCAATAAGGGAGAACGGTGATGCGAGATCGATGGGGGAGAACGGTGAAGGGAGACTCGTGGGGGAGAATGAAGGTGGCATATCGATCAATTAAGAAACCTGGAGAAGAACGGTAGTGGTGAAGGCCACGCAGAGAAGAAACAATGGGGGAGAAGACCGACCAATCGATTGGAGTGGGGGTGGAAGGAGATTGTAGTGGCGGCAGAGAGAAAATGGTGGATAAAAAGTTGGCCAGGCAAGCAGTGAAGATAAAGGAAGGAGAAAAGGGGGTAGGGGTATCAATTTAATCATTTTTATTTTTATTTTGAAGGGTAAAATTGTTATTTCATTAAAATCCAGTTGATTCCAACGTTGACAATTGAAGTCAGCGGATTTCAGGGTTATATTAGCAGATACATCATAAATTTAGAGTTATTTTGACACTTTGACATTTCACAGGGTTATATTGGCACTTTCAGCTTAAAGTCAAAGTTATTTTACACTTTCCTCTAAAATTTATCATAGTTCTAAATATTTGATGCTTAATATGCTTCCATTAAGCATTTGATTTTTTTAAAAATAAATGTTGCAATAAATATAATTAAAAACCTCATTATGATATTTATACTTAAATTATTAATTCGAGAAAGTCTCATGTTAGAGCGACAATGGGTTAGACCAATTATGAAAAATATTATTTCAATAACTTTAAGGTAAAATTATAATATTATACATTGCGATACCTTTTACTATAATTTTTTCATTGGATATGACACACTTTTATTTTTTTGGTTGTTTTTGTGGATTTGACACACTTTTACTAAAGTGATTGAGACTGACCCAGTCCTGAATCAGAAAATGAAGCCATAGATCCATTGAGGTCCACCATGTTTCCTTGGATAGAGCTTTGGGAAACTACATGAGGGGCTTGTAAACCCTGATTAATAATCTGCTGGAACTCCATTTGAATTTTTGGGAGTTGTAACTAAGGATGATCATGGGTCTAGGATCCGACCCAGACCCATAGAGTCCAGACCCATTGGGTCGGGTATGGGTCCAAAAAATTTAGACCTATCGGGTCCAGGTCTGGGTATGGGTCTAAATTTTAAAAATTGGGTCCGGGTCCGGGTCCAGGTCTAAAATATTAAAACCCAGACCCGAACCAAACCCAACCTGAAGACCCATATTACCCTAACTATATAAATTATTTATCCTGATTTCAAAATTATTTTCATATTTTCTATGTATTTTTATTTTTGATTAAACAAATAATCTGTATTGTATATTTTTTTTCTTGAAGAATTAATTCATGTCCATATTGAACTTTAATTATTTGTATTTAAGATAATACATATTTTATATACTGAAATTTTTTTAGAAAGTTATACCCATTTAGGATCCGTTTTGGACCTAAGACCTGTTCAGACCCATGAGTTTGGGTATGGTCTAACATTTTCAGAACCTAGGGTCCCGGTGGGGTCTGGGTCTAACTAAAACAATCCAGACCCGACCCAGACCCGACCGATGATCATCGCTAGTTGTAACTCACGATCTAGTGCATGCAAGACCTCATCATCCTTCATTTCCAATACCCGGTCCAAACTTGGTAGATGAGGGGTACAAGCATGATGGATAGGAGCCGGTTTGGCTGGATCTTCACGGACATCATGGAGTTGATATCCTACATGGCATCACCATTGTTGAGATCTTCAGTCTGCATGGCATAACTGAGTTGCATCCAGAGTTCCTTCTGGACACTCAAACTGCGGAAGGCCAGTTAAAATGTGATTATTCCCTTACTCCCCTTGTGCCGAAGATTCACAGCATAGAAATTAGGTGAAGATGAACCCAGTAGCAAAAAATTACCCATCTGCAATAGCCTTGAAGAGTTTGGATAAACCTGGATGTAATTCTCTTGATTCCTATTAGATATAGAAGACTTGTATCTTATAAAATTGATAAGCACCCGCGGGGTCGTTCTTTTAACCAAATTACCCACGAGCGCTTCACAAAGATAGAATTTAGGTTCAACTATCGAGACATGCACAAAATAAATCAAATTTACCCAAAACATAAAAGAAAATAGAAAACATTTATAATTTATTCAAATAAAATAAATAATTTCTAAATATGCTAATATTTTAATAGTAAATAAAAATAAATTTTATTTTCATATAATTTAAAATAAAAATTACACATTTTATTTGATCACAAAATTATTCATTGAATAAAAATTATTTTCATTCTACCTAGTTAGAATACCTTTACAATTTTTTTTAAAAATTATAATCTTACTAAAATTTATTTATATAATTATTTGAATAATTATAAATATATATTTCATATTTTTAAATATTTTATTTATAATTGATATAGTAGTATTTTATACAAATTTAATTTCCATCTTCATAAATGCATATATTTTTTTGTATATATATTTATTTATTTTCTATTGTTGATAATTAGTAAAATAAATATTTCTTAATTCGTGTTTGTAGATAAAATATAATATTAATATTTACATTGGCTTATTATGAATCCTGAATCGCACGGGTGTTAATCTAATTTTTATTTTTATTCAAGAATGTTAACCTTGTTCATGAATTAATTTAATGCTGGATATGCTGCATTAAACAAATTTTTAATGAATATTTCTTAAAGATTGTTTTTAAAGGAAAATTGGCAAAATTGCAAACGGGTTAAAATAGGTCGAAATCTAATCCAATCCTGACCCAACCCAAATTGAATTGACCAATTTGATCCAAATGGGACATTGACCTGATCCAATTCAAATAGGTCGGGATGGGTCTCGGGTAATTTGAAGTAATTCATCATATTTCTCAATTTACTATCAAAAAAATAATGTAGGCCGAGTAAAAATTTATTGCACAAGTCCATTTTACTTTATTATTAATTTTGATAGGAAAATGTGAGACATTTTTTCTTGATAGTGAACATGATTTTTCATTGATTTGTGTTAATTTATAAGATATGTTTTATATATTTTGTACAAGTTCAATGTTTATTTTTATATTTTACTACTTCCTATACTTGCAATATATTATTTCTAGAAATGTTATAAAATAATAATTTTTATCTTTAAATTATTTTTTTATAATTCATATAGTTAGTCTTAAATAAATAAACTTGATAATTTTATTTTTGTGTTAATTTAAATTCAAGCTGAAAATATTATATATTAATTAAATTTAATATTTTTAGTCATAAATATCACACATTGCGCGGTGGGATTCTTGCTAGTTATACCTAATTGTAGAGTTTTGTTGTGGTCATCTTGGAGTTTATTTTTAGGAAATTTTTTGATCTTATAACCACTAAAATTAGAAGTTAGGAATTCCTTATTTCAAAAGCTATGCTTCTTACTTCCTTTGGTTTCTTAAGTTTAGCACACTTAATTACCATTTTCGTATGTTTTGTTAATATTGCCATTTTTCCTTTTGTGGAAAAATGTGAATCATTTTCAACCACTCACTAAACTTTTTTAATTCTACACTCAATTTTCTCAACACATTTCAAGTAGAAAAATGACAACACCTAAAACTATGGTACCAAACATAGAAAATGGAGGGAATATATTGTTTAGCTATTTCATTTATTCAAATTGAACATACTTCAAATCAAATAAAAATGTTTGTGTGTTCTTATACATTTTGAATAGTATTAAGTGTAGAGAAGCGTTATTTATGCATTTCACTTCCACATAATTAGACACGAGTCCAGACACAATTCATTTGACGTTTTCCCTCACTTTCTAATGTTGTCAGAAAAAAAATGGTCGTTTAGTTTGACAAAAATTCTACAGACCCATTGCACTCAAAAACTCTTCCGAATCACCACACTGTCGTCTTCCACCACCTCCTTCTTCCGTGCAACAACGCCTTAGGTCTGCACGAGTCGTGCACATGTTTTTTATGTCTGTTTTTTCTTAACGTTGTTTTAATCCTCATGTTTTACTACTTTTTGTATATATGTTGAAGAACAGCTTCGCCGAGAATTCTCCTGATCAATAGTGCCGCCATCTTCATCCACCTCCCGCCATCATGCGCTGCTCTTCAGGTACGCACAAGTCGTGCACGTATTTTTATGTATTTTTTTGTTCGCATTGTTTTAATCTCAATCGTTTTTGCTACTTTTTGTTTAGTTTGAAGAACTGCGTAACTGAGAATTCTTTCGACCCACCCACCGCCCTCTTCCTCCACCTCTTGCCGCCATAAAAATTCCCTCCCTCGGGTCAATACGATACTCTTATGCCCTATTATATGTTTAAAGAATGATTATTTTATTTTAATTTTTTGTGCCATTTGTGGGGTTTTTGTTCAGGATTTGTGAGGCATCTGTGTGAAAAATGGAAATGAAATTAAGGAGTTTTTTGTATGGTTATTTGAGATAAGATTTTTTGTTGTTTATGAAAGAGAAGTGGGATTATTTTTTTTGAATACTATTCTTTGATCGTTAGCTCAAAGCATGCAGATTGTTTAAAAAAATTATTTTCACATTTCGGGTTTTGTTTCTGAGATTTCTGAGAACTTGTTATCAATATTTTATGATCTATGTTGGTTTGAGGTAAAAGAGAAAACAATATTAATTTTGAATAATGTGTTCATATTTCAAGTTGCAATTTGCAAACAAGGTTCCATTTTTGTTGCTAGAAGTAATAGATGTATTTCTTGAATTTAATTGCAATTATATTCATTCGGAGAAGAAACAATATGAGTTCATAGTCGCAGTAGTACCTGAGAGATCTCCAATAGAAATTTGATTCACTGTAGAAGGAGCATATGAGAGCCATGTTTGAGAAGCATTCCACTGATACAGGAGGTCAAGGAATGCAAGGCCAATTTGCGTGAGTTCGGACAGCAGATGTATTAGCTGAAAGCCACGTGCGAGAAGGTTGGCAGTCAGTTCAGCAAAACGCAGAGAGAGGTGGATTCGGCTGCTAAGGAGATGAAGAGGATAGCTAATGAGAAGGCCAAGATTGCTAGAAATAAGAAAGAACTCACTAAGGCTGATAAAGAAGCGAATAGAAGAATGGCGACGGCTAACACGAAGGCTGTTCAGGAGTTTCAGATCCATATTTTCTTGACGGAGCCAGCTTCTACAATGATGAAGAGGATAATTGCTAAAAAAGAATCCAAGGTGGCCGCTAAGATCAAGGAGCTCTCTGAGGCTCATAAAGGAGCAATCAAGAACTTAACGATGGATTATACGAAAACTGCTGAGGACCTTGGGAGCCAGGTTCTTTTCTAGAAGGATAAGGTTGAGAAAGTGTTGGGGATTATCGGTACAAGCAACACTTCGAGCAATGAGTATCTGCCAATAGTGCATGACCTGCTAGACAACATGAGCAGGAAGTTTAAGCCTAGGTATGTTGAGGTTCAAAAAAAATTCCTGGTCCCTAGTTATGATACAACCTTGATTGGAGGTATGCGCTTTTTTGTTTCTTCTTAATTTGAATATGAGCTTGATTAACTCTTCAGTTTTATTTTCGTTAGATTTTATACATGCATTTAATGATACCACCAGTAGCATTTCTATTGACACCAATGTGTGTGTGTTTATGAAATCATTGGTTTTGCACAATTTACGCACAAAATGATAACCAATTGAGTTTCTGTGGAAGAAGGATCCTACTATTATTATAACAAGCATTTTGTTGATTTTCCAAATAGCTGAGAAATTTACTTTTCTGAACTTTCATATTTAATACTCTTTTAGGATTTATTAGTTGGATTATGGTTGTTTATCATCTTTCAATTCAAATAATATACACAATTTTTGCACAATTCCTTGATTTCTAGACTTCGATTTTCAATTTGTTGGTTACTTTATGACAAATTCCTAGTTGAGGCCATGTCAAGTTTGGAATTGATCCAGGTAGAGTTCAGACCTGGGAATAGTCATATTTTAGTGTTGGCTGTATTTGGGTTCAAGTTTGTGTCGGGTCTCACAAAGTTGAGTTTGAGTTAGGTTCGGGTTCACGTTGAATTGGGTTAGGTCAATTTTGGTTCGGCCATTTCAATATTCAAGTCAGGTTTAGGCACGGGTCATTTCTTGGGCCCGGGTCATGCCCCGATATGGTTTTAGTTTTAAGTCAGTCTGACCAATTTTCATCCTGCATTAGTTTGGATTGTTTGGTTGGGTTGAAATTTGGGCCATGTTAGTAGGGATTAGGGTGGGTTGGATTTTGGTTTTTGAGTCTAGAATGGATTGGGTTCATAGCTTAGTCTAAATCGATTGGGGTTTGGGAAGAGTTTTTTCATAGTCAGGGTTTTAGGTACGAGTTATCGATTTAGGTCTATATGGTGTTTCAGGTTTTGGGCCGATTCAATAAGATTTTGTATTTTGGGCCCGTAAAGTCAGATAAGGTTTTAGTCATGGGTTATGTTCTTGGGTATCAAGCATGGATTGGTTAGGTTAGCTTGGTTTTCAGATCAGTAAGATTTTGGGTTTAAAGCCTGGTTCGGCCGGGTCAGGCTTATATTGTGTTTAGTGGCCAAGTTGGTGACATCGGATTTCATACTCGGTTTTATCAGATTTTGAGTTTTTGGCCCAAGTTGTTCGATTGGTTTCGAGCCTTGGTTGTTAGGTCGGTTCAGTTATATTTTGAGTTTTGGGTTTAGGTTGGTCAAATTTTAGGTTTTGGGTTTGGGTTGGTCAAATTTTAGGTTTTGGGCTTGGATTGGTTGGGTTTGAGTCAATAAAATTTTGGGATTGGGCCTGGGTCGATTAGATTTTAGGCTCGGGTTGAATTTGAGTAAGTCAGATTCATGATAGGTGTGACTGGGGCTGGGGCTGGGGCTGGGTGGTCCATCAATTTTTTACTAATTATGATTATTTATCAATCATAAAATTCACCATTGGTTTGGTCGGATCGGGTAAAAAAGGTGGATGCTGAACATAATTTCAAAAATAAAATTCTGTCCACCTAACCTAAATTATTTGGAATGTTTTACTTGTTGGATCGTTATTAATATTATTGTATTTGCCTTCAATTTTCTAAAATCTTTATAGGTTCTTTTTCTTCAATTATCCATGATGGAGATAGTCCACTGGCTCTTATTGCCAGTGGATATGTGTCTTCTAAGGAAATCATTGATGGCGAAGATGAAGAAAATGGCCGAGTTGGAAGTGAACCGGATGAAGGCGTTGGTCAAACTTCCCTTACAGATATTGATTAATTTTTCATATAATAGCATTATTTTTTCTTGTAGCATCAGTTAAGATGGAAAATGTATCAAGAGTGGAGTATTTGCAAGCTTTGAAGTCTTTGTAATCGCATAAATTTTGTGCTCTTATTGTGCTACAATGTTTTCTTACAACTTTTTATGTTTTTTGTCTTCAGTTATCCATGACGCGGATACTCCCATTACCAGTCAATCTGTGTCTCGGGAAATTAGGAACGGTGAAGATGGCCAAGTTGGGGCTGAGATGATGAAAATTGAACCACAACAAAACCTTGGCCAAAATGCCCTCAAAATCAGAGGTATAGATTTATTTTTAAGATCATTTGTGTCTTGTAGCATTAGTATGTTAAAGTAGAGTAGATCTTCCCCCTTTTTCCCACTGTGATTGTGACAGGTCATTTCACCATGGAAGATATGCAGAATGCAATTTTAACAAGTATAAATTCTTCTTTTAGCGTACAATCTTCATGATTTTTTATGTTGTTTTTCTTCCCCCAAATCTTTGTAATCATGTTAATACCGCTTTCTTGTGTACAATTTTGTATCGAGATTGTTGCTAACTTTTATGTTTATGTTCCAGATGTGAACGAAGAAATTGCTGCAATGAAATAAGCAAATGCTCAACAGGTCAAAGAAGCAATTAATACATATAAAGAAGAACCTAATCAACATATCATAGAACAAATTGATGCACATAAAGAAGCAAATTATCAAGTGGTCAAAGAAGCAATCACTCAACTCGTTCCGGCAGCTCCCACCACTCTATCACTGTTTCCTTTGAATGACGAGAATGACGCGGAACAAATAAACCTCGAAGGTGTATGATTCTTTGTTTAAGAATTTTCCATTCATGATTATAATATGAGATGACTTTCTTCAGTTGTTATTTCACATTAAAATTTTAAAATGACCATTTCTCTTCAAATTGAAGTTTATGAGTTTCAGAATATAGTATTCAGTAGCTTTGCTGTTGAATTGAGTTTTTTGTTTTGTATTTAACTCGCGTGTTCCTTTTCTTTCTTCTAGCAATGGGGCATTGTCTCCACTCATTCATGTTCCTTTACCCAAGCTTACTTTGATTCCTTTGGAAAATGATAATAGTGAGACCTGAGTGAGTGAACACGATCTCATTCCTGCTATGTGCTTGCTGATGATGCTGAAGTTAAAAATGTTGATCCTGACCAAGATTCATTGTCTATACCAGAAGGTATAACTGTTATTTTTAAGGTCTCAATGTTTATATGATATACTTGGTTTTGGTTATTATTTCATAAAAACTTTGAACACAAATCTAATGTGGCTCTTCTTTCAGATGTTGATCAGGCAGATATTTTACTCATATTTGTTCCTTACAGCGAGAGTGAGGATGAAGCTGATCTCATTTAAGGGAACTAAATGCTGAAGCGAAAAAGGAGACTGCTCGATTTTGATCCCTGAGATGGCATCCAGCTCAAATCATTTTATTTTAAGAGCAGTAGTTGTTTCTGGTTTTGGTCGAACAATTTTGTAGACGCGATTCTTTTATATAGCATGCAGAATATCAGTTGGTTTTACATGGAATTGGAATTTTATCATTACTGTAAACTTGCAATTTGCAAACTTATAATTTTTTGGATCTAGAATGAGTCTGAAGGGTGTTCTTGTAGTACTATTAAAAGAAAGTTGATATGATTACTAAGTATAGCTATTTGTGTTTTATGCAATTTTTTGTTTTTATTATCTAATGATTCTAATTTGACATAAATAAAAATAAATAAGGCCGTTTCAGGGTTTATTCAAGGGACAAGTTACTAAGGGAAATATAAAATAAGAAGTTTTGAATATTGGGTCAAAATTAAAAATTGTAAGAAATTTTTAGAGCTGGAATAAAAAATTTAAAAAAAAGAAAAGAAAAGAAACCCCAATTTGTTTCCTCCGACCCTCGACTGACAATTTGTCAGTATCTTCCATTTAGGTCTCTACTTTTGTCGTCGTATTTTGACACTGTTACAATTGTCACTTTCATTCCTTCGTTTCATTGTCGTTAATTCAGTCGCCTTGATCCGCCATTTCATTCGAATGGTGGCGGGGCAATTTTATCAATTAGGGTTTCGGTTAAGGAAGGAACCGGGCTCGGGTCGAAATCGGGTAACATTTGGGCTGAAAATATGAGAAATTTTTCGAATTGATATGTGTTTGAGGTTTAATGCCTAACAAAGATTCACATTTAAATATGATTCTGTCATGTGAAAGACGATTTTTCCATAAGTTATGGAAATACTTGTGACTCAAGTTCTTCTTTACCACAAAAAGAATTTAAAAATTGCGGGTTAAAACAATTAAAATTTGGGTCAAATTTGGGTTATAAGCTATTTGGGTAAAGTCACGCGCCTGTTTGAGTTTTGTTTAGAGAAACATTACTTATATTCATTTTTTTTACTATAAATATGCAATGTTTTTAATCAAAACTGAAATGATTTACTTGCTGTTACTGCATAGTATAAACCCCTAATTTCATATTATTTTAATTAAACCTCATATTTCCATATGCCTATGGAAAGACTGTCTTTTCCAAAACTTTGTCTTTAACTAATGACAAAGTATTGGGAAAGACCGTTTTTCCATAACCTTAAGGAAAGACGTGGTTTAATTAGAATAATAAAAGATAAAAGGTCTTAGTTGCAATATTAAAGTTTTATTATGAAACATGTAGTAGTTAT
>JAULKJ010329290.1:0-10129 GCA_032355405.1 Rubia balearica
ACTGCATCAATTTTTAACTATTAATATCTTTATTTATGTGTCTAAAAGAAATTTAGAAAAAATATAATTTAAAAATACATGTTACGATGAATCCAACGACATATAATATGATAATAGTCTTACACACAGAATAATAGAATTTAATGGTTAAAGTTGGGCTAAAAGTCAAATTAAGCAATTTATAGTGGGAGAGAGGGAGTATGTTTTCCACGTGAGGTGCTGGCTAGCGCATAACGTTGGTTTGATTTCCATTTTATTCCTCCAAAGTTTCTGCCCTGCGTTGTTTGGCTCAAGTCGTCGACTGGAAGCACTTTTTATTCAGTTGAACGACCTGAGCCATATGAGTTATGGATTCATTTTCTTAGCAAAATATGGCATGACCATGTCAATCGTCACACCCCATTAGCTGGTCTTCGACTATTCAAGTTGAAATGACACGGGTCATTTTAAAGGGAATATTCTGTGTCTATACTTAGCTCACGAGGACTTAAAGAGACACAGGTCGCATTGCGCCAGGTGGCTCGTGCTAAAGGGTTGTGGCACAATCCATGCTGGAGGCCTCTGGTATGGACTTAGCGCTTGGCACAGACTTGGCGTCTGAGGTGGGCCGGTTGGTACTTGCCAGTTGGTTTCGTTATACTAATTGGTTCTGACCAGCTCAATCTCATCTACTACCATGTTATTCTTATACATTTTGGGCCACCCTGCATTGTTTGGCTCAGGAAATTGGCTAGAAGCACTTTTTAATCAGTTGAACGACGCGAGCCATATGAGTTAGGGAGTCATTTTATGAGCAAAAAATGGCACGACCATGTCAATCATCGCACCCCATTGAGCTCACCTGGCATCTGAGGTGGGCTGGCTCAATCCCATCTACTACCACGTTACTTTTACTTATATAAAGTTATTCTTATGAAGTGTAATTTACTTTTTGACTCGTGGTCTTTTGAATAACTTTATATTAGTAAACATAAATGTAAACTTCATAAGCCTCCATAATCTCTCGGTATGAGCGAGAAAGAAAAATTAAGTAATGGAAAATTAGTAAGAGTAATAAAGAACAACTGGTTTCAATTCAAACCATATAAAAAATATCAAGTCTTATAGAAAATTTGGAAAACAAATTTACTTCATTAATATCCATTTCAATTGGGAATGTAAATAATAACTTTGATGTACAAGAGTTTGAAATAAATAATGGTACTATAAAAACACGACTAATGATGGATAATTACATGCATAGTTACTGAGAATGCTAATTTTTTTAAACTTCATTATAGGAAGTTAATTTCCGTGACTATTGAGCTCTTGCTTCTTTCAGTTTTGGCTAACCTTCTAATCGGCTTCCACTATACATACTGGCTTAATTTTTAACGTTTTCACATTAAAGAACTTTCATTAACTTGGCACATTAAATTTTCAACTTCCTACATAAACGTTTCTCACATATATAAAAATTAGTAATGTTTAATGATGTCACATTGAAGAAATTTTATTAAGTTGGCACATTAAATTTTCAACTTCCTACCGATACTTTTATCACATATTCAAAAACAAGTATTGTGATTTAGACTCAATCTATTGTCTTTAATTTGCAAAATGAATAAACTGCACCGGTTAATTAGACTTGAAAAGTAGGATTGATGAGATAGGTTCATCACTGAGTTAAAGAGATTGTAAGATTATACGTGTTTTTTTAACGGATGTTTTGTTTTCCTTTTTGTATGTTTGATTTTTTCCATGTTACAACATCTTTAAAATCAATGTTCCTAATTTTATTATTCATGTTTCTCCTAAACAAAAAAGTTTTTAGTATAATTTCATAATAAAATTCAGATATTACGATAACTTGGGATAATTCATAATGTCTAGTTCTAAAGAGTTAAATTTTATATACATTCAAATTGAACTAATTTTCAAAAGCTATCATCAATTTCGAGTCTGTAACCAGAAAGGGTAAATGAAAACACATTTGATATCAATATCATAGAAGACCCCTCAGTTGCAATCGATCCCTTGCATTCCGAAACTATCAGAAAAAAAAGAAATTGTATAGTTAAAAAAAAATATTTTTTTTGCCTAAAGTGAGTCAACGTGAGGGTTGCAAACGGAAGGAAGAAAAAACACTTAGCTTTCTTGATGAATGGAATATAACATGTGTGGGCTAAGAAGGGAAAATGTTGAGTTTCAAAGCCCCATCCCTAAATTATTTGGGCATGTCGGGTGGTTGTATTTTTTACAAAGACACATTTCTCCATAGGAAAATTTTGCATCTATGAAAATAAAAATAAAAATGTGTAAGCCTCTTTATTCTTTTGGTATGAGAGAGAGAATTGATACTAATAGAATAATTAAAAAAAGTAAAAAAATGTCATGTGAACATTTTTGCTTCATTAATACCAACTTAAAGTAGGAATATAACTTATAATTTTGATATATTTTCAAAGAGCTTGTAGTAAATAGTTGTACTAAGATCATGATTAATTGATGCCAATTATGTATGTACATAATTAATCATGCTAATTTATTAAAACTTTGTTATAGGCAATCGAGTTCACTGGCTATGGTGAAGGTTTCGAGGCAACATTATTCGTCAATAGCATTTCCTGAAACCATACAGGAAAGAGGCTGATCCTCAAATGCCTTAGTGGGTTTTCTTCACTTAATATTTTCACTAGCTTTGACGTGCATTTATAATTCGACCATCTTCTCAGAGTTTGGTTGTAGTAAATCTTGTATTTGTGAGAAAATATTTACTTTTACAATCTGCTTTCTACTCCTCTTTGATTGACGTTCACATGTGTTGCTTTAATATTTCATTAGGTATCCCACTTGGTGTTCCTGACCGTGATAGTGCAACAATTTTGATTTTTTTTTTGCTTTGTTTGATCAATAATTAGTTTATTTTCACCATTAATGATCACAGACTCTTAATTCTCTAGTGTAAAATCTAAATTCACTTATTTAATTTCTACATCTTGGGAAAATTTGGTAATGATATATTTTCTCAATCAAACTGCTCTAACATATTTAGTCGAACCACTTATGGGTGATGTCACATAAATTTTTATCTCTACTTTTCAAGTTAATTACGCTCATATTTAGTGCAAAAACATATTTATATAACTTGCTGTCAACTTTTCTAACTGTTGAACTTTTTGTTTATTCTAATTTTGACCATCCTTCTAATTATAATGATCATCTCAACAACAAAGCCAACATAGAGTTGTTGATTTTTTTGTAGCAATATGAAGAATAGTTAATACAAACTTTGTATGAATTTTGATATTATATAACCTACTTTGCATGATGAACAAGTATTGTATGGACAAAGGATTCAATCACAAGAACCTAATAAAAGGAGGGGAAAGACATATCACTTACTTTTATGTTAGAAAACAGTTACGTTGACATATTTGACACATTTTTTATTATAGAAATAGCCATATTAGGAAGACATAATTAGCAGTTTCCTACCAAAAATGTATATAACATAACATGATTTTGACATGAAACCCAAAAATGCCACTCTAGTTAAAGATTGATACAAAAATTTAAGTTGTTCAACAAGCATTTGAATTATCTTATGGTAGATCAAAGTGAAAATTGTTTAAAACCATCTCGCAAAAGAGTGACAAAAACAAATTTAGCTACAGATTAAAAGTCTCTAAAAAAAGTCAAGCGAGAAGTTAAAAAGCCAGAGAGATTGTTTATATGTCCATCTTTGGATTTCAAGGAAAACATTTCGCTAAGATTACAGTAACAATCTTCATCAATTAACCACGATTATAGCCTAGGTACACTATTGATACCCATAGAGCAAGAACAAGAAAGAAACTCCAATCAATTAGTAATACAATATTTTACACATAGAAATAGAATGTGGAAGAATGGTCAAAACCAACAGCAAACACGAAAGTCCGAAGGATGAAAATCCGTGTCTCCCCATTTTTTAAACCCACATTTTAGTTACCAAGATTTTAAACCAACCAACAATCGATTACTGGAATAAATGAATCATTACAGCAAAATAAGTTTTTCCATAAGGCACATCTATTTTTATTTTTAGTTTAGAATCGATAACAAAGAGAATAATTTGAAGAAAACTGTTGTTGAAAACACTTTCAACTTCCGCGTGCACCATTGGATCCATCAATTCAAATGACACAAGAAAAGCAACAATCTCCCTACTCTTTGTACATGAAAATATCAAACAAATTATGCACACACGAAGCACCAAAATTACACAATAACAATTAAAACAAGAATACACAACACCATCTCATAGAACATAAAACAACACACCCAGAAAATCAAAACCACAAGAGCACCAAACGACAAAAAAAATAAAAACCCATAAATTAAATACTGATTTCAGAGCGACACAAGGGCTAAGAACACGCAGTAATCTATCAAACAATAACACAAACCCATCTCACCGAAAAAATAACACCCATAACACCAAATGAAAACAATTAATGAAAACTCATTACATTAAAAGCTGATTCCAAAAAAATATGCTCACATACACACATTAACAACAAACCAATCAAAAATCACCAAGAAGACCACATGAGAAAACCTAGCATTAGAATATCATAGGTATCATGTTTATACAAACTTTTTAATGTCCACTGCAAGTGAGGCTTCTTACTTATTGCGATGGATTGCGGGAAACAGTTGTGCAGTTGAAGGAGGAAAAACGTACGAGCAAGGTACGTGCACGTTTGTGTAGTTATATCTTGAATATATACATTTCTTAAGAAGAACTTTGTATTAGTAAATATAAATTGAAATTACATAAGCCTCCATAATCTCTCGGTATGAGTGAGAGGATTAATAAACACAAAATAAAAAATAAGTAATAGAAACTTACTAAGAGTAATAAAGAATATTTGGTTTTACCCTAAAACAAATTTGGAAAACAAATTTTCTTCATTAATATCCATGTCAATCGTGAATGCACATAACATGATTTTAACACGAAAACCGAACATGCCACCTTAGTGTAACATTGATACAAGAATTTAATTTTGTTCAACAAGCAGTTGTATTACCTTATGCTAGATCAAAGTGAAAGAGGTTTAAAACCAACAAGAAAAAGAGTGACAAAAACCACTTAAGCTAAAGGTTAAAACTCCCTGAAAAATTAAGCTACAAGTTAAAAGCCAGAGAGGTTCTTTATATGTTCATCTTTGGATTTCAAGCAAAATGTTACTATTCTACAAAGATTACACTAGCAATCTTCATCAGTTCACCACGATTATAACCGAAGCACACTACTAATACACATGAAGCAAGATTAAGCAAAGCTACCCCAATCAAACAGTAGATACAATATTTTAAACATAGAAATAGAATGTGGGAGAATGGTTAAAACCAATAGCAGACACGATAGTGAAACTGAAAGATGCATGATCCTTGTCTCTTCTTTATTTAAACACCCCATTTAAGTTAACGAGATTTTAAAAAACCAACAATCAATTACTGGAATCAATGAATCATTATATCAAATGATGTTTTTCCATAATGCACATATTTTTTTATTTTTAGTTTAAAATTAAAAAACTAAGAGAAGAATTTGAAGAATAATGTTGTTGAAAACACACAAATTTCAACTTCACCATGTACAATTGGATATATCAATCCAACATAAGCAAACCCACAATCTCCTAACTCTTAATACATGTAAATATTGAACAAAACATGCACACACACACACACACAATACAATAGCGCACTGTAAACCAATCGAACTAGAATACACAACACCAGCTCACAAAAGAAGAAGAAAAACACACCAAGAAAATTGAAACCACCCAAAGCATCAAATAACAAAAAAAAAATAAACAAATCAAAACCCATTACATAAAAAGTTAATTTCATAGATATACACAAGTTCCAAGAACATGTAGCAACCTATCAAACAAGGACACACAAACCCATCTCACAAAACAAATAACACCTAACACAAGATGAAAAAATTAATTAAACCCTATTACATTAAAAGCTGATTCCAAAGAACGTGCTCACATACACGAATTAACCACTAACTAGTAGAAAATCACCCAGAAAACTAGATAAGAAAACCCAGCTTCAAAGTATTCGTTCTCAAGAACTCCCAAAAAAATAGCTGGAATCCGTAAATTCCTTGTGCATTGCAACTCACTCGGCTTCTTGAACACTCGATTCTGTTTCGAACATGAAATAAAATAATGAAAAGTATCTAATAAATTTTTGAGACATATAATCAAACACCTTGTGTGCAAATAAGAAAACTGGAAACACTTAAAAAAACAAGGTCACAATGGAAAACACATACAAAATATTGAATTTAACATCACTTTGGTTGAATTTATTTGGAGAAGAAACGAGAAACACATTACCGAGCCGAAGAACTAAATTGCCTCTATGGATTCGTAGTTGATCGGTGGTGGCGACCATCACCACCGCTACCGCCACCGCAACCGCCAGCTCCACGAGCAGAGCATTCTCTTTCTTAGTGATGGAATTTGCAATGCATCAGAATCGACGAAATCAATAGGAGAGGAAAAAATAAATTCAACATTGATGATACCAAAGCTCAAACAATTTGAATTAATTATGAGTAAGAAAATGGAAAGCTCGATTTCAGCAGAAAGGATCAAGATTTTATATTAACCAAGTTGTGCAAGACATGGAAATAGAATTGCAGACACACGTATTATAGTAAAGGATACAAGAACTATGAGGAACATGCAGACTGATGTGAGTAACTGTATGCAGAATGGAGGAGGGAAAAATGAAAAAAAGGAATTTCGATCAACGAAAGTTCACGGTAGAAAACAGGTTGTCGCTTTTAATATATAGAGATAAGAGTAGCAACTCAACTACACCAAATATTTTAGTACGAGTGAATGGATTAATAAAAATAAAATAACAAAATTATTTAGGTGAAAATTTGCTTTTTTAATATTCATTTAAATTGGGAAATATTGAATTATAATTTTGAACTAATTTCAAAGAGTTTGTAATAAATAGTAGTACTAAAAATCATGATGAATAAGTGCCAATTATGTACAAGCATAACTAGTGCAAATGTTAATTTATTTAAACTTTGATAGGCAGTGAAGTTCACTGACTAAGGTGATGTTTTAAATGCCTTAGTTGGGTTTTCTTCCTTGGATGTTTCCACTCATTTTACTGTGGAATTGAATTCAACCACTTTCGCAGAGCTTTCATGTGGATAATCTCTGACTAGGGAGACAATATTTTTATCCTTAATATGCTTTCTACCCATCTTTCGTGATCCCATGTGTTACTTTAACACTTCATCGGATGTCTCACTTGATTTTCTTGACTATAGTGCAATTTTCTTTCTTTCTTTCATTAATCAACAATTAGTTTCTTTCCACTACTATTGAACACAAAGGCGCCGATTTAATTACTACATCTTTGACAAAGTGGTATAAAATGATATAACTATCTCAATAAACTTATCTACTATGACTTTTTTAGTCAAACCACTTCAGGTTGATGCTACAAAAATTTTCTTCTCTATTTTGCAATGATAACTCCTTCTATACTTCATCATACTTCTTTAAATTTGGAGGTTCATCTTGAACCTCCACATTCACCAAAAATGCAGTGATTCCTCACCACGTGAATAACTAAACTTTTTAGCAATTGAGTTGCTACTCTTCTCACACTCTAAACCTAAGATGATAGGTAGTGAAGTTTTTTTTGCAATGCAGTCCTCCTCATCGCCTTAATCATAAACTCCACATCTATTACCATCTCTACCTCCAACTAGATTTTCTAAGCTTTTACTTGTCATTTTCTTCAAACTACCACCATTTCTTCCAAAAGATGGTGTATCTTCATTGTGATTCTCTTTCCACTTTATCTTAGATCTGTTGTGAAAAACATGCCTACTTGACAGGTCTCCCCACATGCTGTAGATTTATTTGACAAGTTATGCCCTACAATTTGGCTACTATATTCATGAATCTTCACTATAATTTTTAAAGTACCCGTTGAATTTATTAGTGGACAAGGCACAAAGGTTGATAAAGAACTCTATGTATTCTTTCTTTGAGAAGTGATACCTCTTGGAGAACCTACATCACAATGTGATGGCCAATCTCATTTAAGTTTAATCAAAAGATTTTTTTATGCTTGCAGTTATTCTCTTTATGGGTATGATTGGAATGTGGATTATTAATGTTCGAGTTCTTAACATTAGTTCCAACATGACCCTTGTATTTCTCATTACTTGATGGCTTTGGAATAATATGCATGTCATCTTTATACCAAATTCCCAATGTCCACTTCAAGTGGGACTTCTTCTTTATTATAATTGATTGTGGGCGACATGTTTGCAGTTGAAAGTGGAGAGAAGTATGAGTGGGGTGTATGCAGGTTGGTGTAGTTATATCTTAATTATATACATTTCATAAGAAGAAATTTGTATTAGTAAAAATAAAAGGAAATTACACAAGCCTTCATAATCTCTCGGCATGAGCAAGAGAATTAATAAACACAAAATAAAAAAAAAAGTAATAGAAAATTACTAAGAGTAATAAATAACATTTGATTTCAATTCAAACCATAAAACACATTTGGAAAACAAATTTTCTTCATTAATGTCAATTTCAATCGTGAATGTAAATAATAACTTTGGTGTATAAGAGCTCAAAATAAATGGTGGCACTATAAAAGTGTGACTAATTTGGGCGAATCACATGCAAAGTTAGTGCAAATGCCAATTTATTTCAACTTCATCATAGGATGTCAACTTCCGTGACTATTGAACTCTTGCTTCTTTCAGTGTTGGACATTCTTCTTATCGTGTTCCATTCTACACACTACCTTACTTTTTAACGTTTTCTCATTAAGCCAATTTTATTAATCAGGCCCATTAAATTTTCAACTCTCTTCCAACACTTTTTCACATATATAAAAACTACTATTTTTGAGTTTGGCTCATTAATTATGAGAGATCGGGGAATAGTAAAATTTTCAATTGATATTTTTTAAAGTTTATTTTTGAATAAGTGTGGATTTAAATTCAGATATTAGTATTGTTATTCGACCTGATCAATTGGATTAATTTGTTCATGGTGATTGCTTGATTTAATATTTCACGTTGATGTAATCTTTTCGATCTGGTTGTATAAAATGTGTATTCGTGTCCCGTTGTATTTTTTTACTAGGAGTTCCATTTAATTGGATGGGTCCATATATTTTTTCCAATGTGTTTACAGTTTAGATGACAAAGATTGTGCTTTGGATCAAGTGGTGTTACCATTTTTGAAGAATCCTTATTGGCATAGTGTAATTGGTGTGTGATTCGCTCCTCTTTGCCAAGTGGTCATTATATTTGTGGGAAGCAAGTTAATATCCTGGAGGGTGATGTTACAGTATTATTGGATCTATGATATGTAATAGTACAGAAAATCATTTTGGTTGACGTGTAATTTAAATACCCTTGCAACAGATTATTTATTGCCAGAGGGTAGTTGAGTTGAATTTTAATTCCAATTGTAATCGCTACTGGGAATTTTTCCAACCACCTTTGAATGATAACGTTCAAGATATAACTACACCAACCTTCACGCACCTCACTCGCACATCCATTCCTTTCATTGTATACATGTCACCCATAGTCTGTTTCCAATAAAGAAGAGACCTGATTTGAAGTGGACATTGGGCAGTTGGTATGGAGATGACATCCTTGCTATTCGAAAGCTATTAGATAATGTGAAACATAGGGTTCATGATGAAACTAATGTTAAGAACTCAAAGATTAGTGATCCACGTTCCAATCCTGCCCAGAAAGAGAATAACTCCAAGCAAAAAACTATCTTTTGATTGAACATAAATAATGTTGACCCATCACACAGTGATGTGGGATCTCTAAGAGGCACCACTTCTTTAATAAAGAAGACGTGTGGTTCTATATCAACAGTAATGCTTTCCTGCAGAATAAATTCAACAGGTACTTTACAATATAAAATGGAGATTCATGAATTTTCCAGCCTAACTATGGTGCATAACTTGTTAACTCAATCTACTACGGGTGGGGAGGCCTATCAAGCGGTCATTTTTTTGGCAAAAGATCTAAGATAAATTGGAAAGAGAATAACAA
>JAULKJ010329297.1:0-10129 GCA_032355405.1 Rubia balearica
GGCCAATGATGCATTCCACATCGCCCTTCGCGTGCTTCATTCACGATCTCTTCTACTTGAAATAGACCTACACACTTTATCCATGAAGATAAGAAACCTTTTTTGTGCAGGACTCCACCTTCATCAACGTAATTGTGGGATCGTAGTTCCAACTTTCCGGCATGCAACTTTCCTCTTGCGAAGTAGTTTATTAATGGCGTCATCTAGTTCGGTTCTTCTGTTTGAACTGTTTAAACGGTTGTTATCTATGTGCTTCTCACTGGAATAACTTCCACTTTTACATCCCTACGTTAAACTTGATGAGACAAAACCAGCTATTGCTAGCTTACTCAAGGCATCTACCTTTGTATTTTCACTTCTTGGCACATGCTGGATATCGAAGTATTTGAGTTAAGCAATAAGTTGAAGGACTCTCCTTAAATACTTTGTTAGCTGTTCTTCTTGCACTTCGTAGTTTCCTATGACCTGCTATACTACTATCTGTGAATCGGTAAAACTCTGAACACTTTTGACCTTCATCCTTATTGTAAGATTTAAGCTATATATTAATGCCGCATACTTTGCCTCGTTGTTGGTGAGTGGAAATTCAAAATGAAGTGAATATCTGTGCTTCCTACTTCTCGGTTAACTAATAGTATTCCTTCATCGCATCCTTTTTTACTAGATGCTCCATCCACGAACAGTTTCCATGCGACATCCACCCACGTGGACTTATCTTTCCTGATTCCAAGGTTATGTTAGTCCTTCGCATTTTGTGCATCTTCGCTCACTATCTCTGTAATGAAGTCTACAAAGGTTTGTGCCTTTATTGCAGTTCATGGTTGGAACTAGATTTCATATTGCCCCAACTCGAGAGCCCACTTGGTCATTCTACCGGATGCTTCATGTCTTATGAGGATGTCCTTAACTGGGTGATCATTGTATACAACTATCTCATGACTCTGGAAGTAGGTTCACAACCTTCTTGTTGAGTACTCAAAGGCTGGATTTAATCTCTCAACCGGTATGTGCGCTCTCTCTGCACTTTACAGTATTATACTAATGTCGTATATAGTTTTTTTTAAATCTAGCCCTGTTGCCATACTAGAACCGAGCTTACTATGTTCTTTGAAACTTCCAAGTATAGATTTAAGGTTTCTCCTAGGATTGGTAAATTCAATGTGGGAAATGCCTGGAGCTGTTCTTTCGGAGAATCGTATGCTTTTTGACTTTATTCATTCTTGCTAAACTTTTTTACTTTCTTCAGGACTTCAAAGTGTGGAACGCGTTTCTCAACTGCTTTTGAAACAAATCTACTGAGTGTTGCCAAGGATCCCATTAATATTTGTACTTCCTTGACTGTTCGTGGTTGAGGAAGATCAATTATAGCTTGTATTTTCTCTAGATTTTCCTAGATTCCCCTGGAAGGTACCCTATATCCTAAGAATTTCCATGCGCCTACTCCAATTATGCATTTCTTAGGATTGAGTTTCATGCCAATCTTTCTCAATGTGTCTAATGTCTCCTTCAAGTCCTCTGTGAAACTTCTTATCTTCTTACTCTTAACAACCATATCATTAACATATGCTTCCACGTTTTTCCCTATTTGATTGCAAAATGCGTTGTCAACCACTCTCTGATATATTGCTTCTACATTGTTTTAGTCTTAATGGTATTTTCACACAATAAAATATTTTGAAGCTAGTTATGAACGCCGTGTTCTCAACATCTTCAAAATTCATCAGTATTTGGTGGCATCCTTTGTATGTATCCAGAAAGGCTAGGACTTCGTACCATGCTATCGCTTCGAGTAGCTTATCAATTTAGGCAAAGGATAACAATCCTTGGGGCATGCCTTGTTCAAATTAGTGAAGTCAATGCAAATTCTCCATTCTGTGTCCGTCTTTTTCACCATCACTGGGTTCGATAATTACTTTAGATATGGTACCTCATTCACTATACCAGCTTGAAGTAAAGCTGTCACTTCTTCTTCGATTACCTTCTGCCTATCACTGGAAAAATTATTGCTTCTCCTTGACTGGTTTAGCTGAATTACTAATGTTCAAGGAATGGGTAGTGATTTCTGGGTTAACTCCTCCCATGTTCGGTACACTCCATACAAACGTGTCCTCATAACTTCGCAAGATTGTTATTTCTTTTTGTTTCTCTAGATCGGGAAGATGTTTCCCAATTTCGATGCACTTGGAACTGTTTTCGTCATCCAAAGTGGCAACTTTAGTTCTTCTCCAAGATCTACTGCTGACTCACATTGCTTGAATAAGCTGATATCTGAGACAGTGCTGACCATCTTAGTTTGCTCCACGATTTTCCCCGCTTTCATTGCAGTGACCATACACTGCCTCACCGTTTGTTGGTTTTCCCTTATTGTTGCAATTCTAGCTGGAGTTGGGAACTTCATTACTAAGTGGTATGGAGACCATATTTCCTTTGGTGTGTTTATCAAGGGTCTTCCAATGATGGCATTGAATGAACTTAGCGCATCCATGACCATAAAATCACACATGATGGTGCAGTTTCTGTCACTCTTGCCAATGGTAATAGGCAGTTGTATGTTGCCTAATGGTATTTATGCTCGTCACGTAAATCCTACAAGTGAGGATGTAGACTTTTTAAATCCGCCCGCTTGAATCCTAGCTTATCGAAGAACTCAACAAACAAGATTTTAACTACACTTCCATCATCCACAAACACTCTACGAACTGTTGCATTTCCAATTTTAGTGATTATGACCATTAGGTCATTATGTGCCGAGGCGTTGAGGAATGCATCATCTTCGCTAAATGTGATTGCTTAATCTGGACGGAGCCTTTTGTCGGTGGGTTCTTCCGGTGGTGAATACATGGCCTTAGCTTTCCAATAATTTTTAGATAGCTATTAAGTTGACCCATCTTTAGACAGAATCACCCTTTTTGGAGCCTCATTCGTTGTATTCTCATCATAATCCACCGTTGCTGTCATATTTTCACTTTTTCTCTGTATGTTCACTATGCCATGGTTTTTTTCCACGAAGGTCCCGGCATAGTTGGATTCATGGTACCGGCTTCCCTCCTCTTCTTTCTTGCATTAGCTTAAATAGCCGTTCCTCAGGTTTTCCTCTATCTGTCTCCTCAGATGTCTACAGTACTCGATATCATGGCCATAGTTTTTGTGGAAAGCATAGTAGTATTCCATCGATATTTTATTAGGGGGTGTTATTATTGGTGCCGGTTTGCAAAATAATTCCCTGTTCGTTTGCCCAATTTCCTTTCTTGACTTTGTCAGGGGTGTTTCTTGGAATGATGCGCCCTGCATTCCTGATTCTCTTCCCTTGAAAGGGATGTTTCCTCTCCCTTTCTTTAAGAAACCTCTTCTGTGTATCTTCCGTCATTGTTTTTCTTGCCTCGCTACCGCTCTATCTTGCGGTTATTTACTTCTTCTATTCTCGCATGATGCTCGATCCTTTTTCGTAACTCTCTTGGATTTTCTGGCATATTTTTTGTGAGCTCCTTGTAGAACTATTCAGATCGCATGCCCCCTGTAAATGGCCCAAAGAGGATTGGAATGAAAGTCCCGAACTTGCAAACTTTTCGTGAAGAACCGATTGTGGAATTCTGCGAGGCTCTCATCACTTCACTGAGCTATGTTGTTTAGGTCTACGATTGTTTCGGTGAACTTCTGCTTCAAATAGAAACGACCTAAAAACAAATCGGACAATTGTGCCCAGGACTTAATACTTCCTTTTGGCAAGTTCTTATACCATGTGATCGTTGTTCCTAATAAGAAAATCGGGAAGGCTTTGCATACCAATTTGATTTCTGCATCGCAAAATCTCTTAGTGTTGCAATATGAGTGCAAGAATTCCTTCGGGTCTGTGTCCATCGTAAATTTTAACATGTAAATGTAGTTTGAAATCTTTTGGCATCTTAAAATCTCAAAGATGAGGTGTCAATGGTGATTTGTCTTCCTCGTCATCTGTCACTATCTCCTTCAACTCATCTTCGTACATAAGACTCTCATGCCCTTGATTTTGTCTTTTACTCACCCTTTGGGATTTTGGCTTAAACGTAGCCAGAAACTGATTGTACAAACTTTCCCTATTCGCTTCAAGGAATGCTGCGAACGCTCTCCTTTCCTTTTCTTGGTTTGGGTTAGGAGCTTTTGCTTCCTCCTTCTCATCTTCTATGTCCTTCCTATTATCTCCTTTTATTCTGTTGGGAACACATGTTCTGTTTTGACTGGGATTAATGCTCTTGTTGCGTCCAACCGTTTGTTCTCCTTCTTTCTCTAATATAATTAACTCATTTCCTTAGAGAATTACAATTTCTCCGTCTAGCTTTTTCTTACCTAACTTAGTGTTGCTCTCTCTGTATTTTTAAGCTCTCGTGATTGTGGTTCAACATTGTTCGGGTTTGAGATCGTGGGTCAGATCATGATCACTATCTTTCCAGTTTGTGATTACGTGCCACCTTTCTCGGTTTATAGTTGAATCCACGGCACCCTGTTCCTTCTTTATCGGCTCGCTGTTGACTTGGATTTCCGGGCTGAATGGTCTTGGTTGCTCGTGAATCAAGATTGGGTTGGGTTTTAGAAGTCAGCAATCTCTAGTTGAGCTAGGCATACACCAGTGACCCACTAAATTTTTTTTCTAGCTCCGCCCCTTATGAGAACATAGTTTTTTGAGATAGAAAATGAGTTAATTATATTAGAGAAAGACACAAATGAGATCTTCTTACCATAACTTACTATGGTGACAGGTGAATGAATAAAATCTTTAAATTAAAAAAAATCCCTTTATAATCTTGGGAAAAGTACAAAAAATACCCTATTAAATTGAGAAAGTGCAGATGTAACTCTGTAAAATTTGAAAATGCGAAATTAACCATATGTTTAATTACAATTGTGCAATTATACCCATTTTTCTCAATTCCAGCATTGACTCAAAAAATCAGCCATCGACTTAATATGAAAAGACACAAATACACCTAAATTTAAAACTAAAAATTTATAGACCATTTAAGCCCTACACTTCTTCTTCTTATAACAAACCTCCACTGCTTTGCCGCTAGAATTCCATCCAACACCTGCCACTGATCCGCCACCACACCACCTGCACCCACCACCACCACCTCCACTGCCTAGAACTACCAGGCCCGCTTCCTACCTCCTCTGCCCAGATGCCCAAACCTCACCTCTCCCCCACCACCAATATTGCCACTTCTGCCGGCCGGCCACCACACCAGTCCTCAGCAATAATATGAAATGCTCCACACAAATAACAGCAAAAAGAAATGAAATTCCCACGACGTAAGCACACCCCATTTGATTACACGGATACCGCTTTGATTTGCGTAATCTTTCAATTTTAAGCAGCGCGACACAGTTACTGAGATTCCCGCTCCATTGTCTCCTCCCACCCCAAATTAACTTCTTGCTCGAATTTAGGGTTCTTTTGATTCCACCTGCAAGTAAAGAGGTTAAGTTCTGCTAGGGAGAAATGGTTGGTCGCGGGGGAAGAAAATCCAAATCCAACATCTCATTCGCCGGAATCTCCGCCAACAGCACTTTCGTCGCTTGCTTTGTCGAGGTCTATTTTGCGACATCTTTATTTTATTTTTTTGTCCGTGTCTAGTTTTAATCGAATTAATAGTTATTTGCAGTGGTCTGTGATAAAATCAAATCAAAATTTGATTTTCTCTGTGAAGAATTCTGCTCATCTCTTTGGAATTGGAGGACATAGCGTCTAAGAATTTTGTCAGAAAGAGCTTTTGTGTGTGTGGAGAGGAAATGGTGGCGGAGGATTTTGGCTGGCGAAGATATGGGAGAGGGGGAAATGGTAGTGGGGTGAGGATGATTTAGTCTTTTCATATTTTTTTAAATTTTTTAAAACTTCGGGTATTATGGTCTTTTCACAAATTTCAGCCCAATTTGGATATTGACAATGTGGTCAACGAAGTACATGATTATTTTTGCATTTTCAGATTTTAGAAGGTTATTTCTGTATTTTCGTCCGAAATATAGGGTTAAAAGCGCATATTTAACTATAATATTTCATATTTAAAAATTAAATTATATTTAAACTCTCAATCTCACCATAAGACTAGTAAGAACATCTCATCCAAGTTATTGAAATTATTTTATATTAACTGCATACACACATTCACAATCGACACCCATAATTTATTTTATAGAAAAAGTGTTTTTGAACAAGAGGCTTCATGGCCGGATTCCCAAGTCCGTGATCACATGGAATATGAATTGGGCAGAGCAGCAACTTAGGGAAATAAGGGCTCTTCGAGTGGGGGGTCCTCCATCAGCTTCACTCTGCGAGTCACTTGGGATGCACGCCTTGACCGAAACTTCCATCTTCAGTCAAAGCATCTCTCTCACATTTATTTTACCAATCGAGTCTCTAAGATATATTTAAATCCCGTGCGTATACAGTTATACTATTGCAGAATAGGTATCATTATTTTGTCACATAAACACCGATATTTTAATCCCTTTAAATAATGGTGTTTAAGTATGACGGTGCTAGAATGTAGATTTTCAATGCCAATAATCAATACCGATGAAAAGAAAAACTTAGGAACGATTGGTGTACCGGTGCAAATTAAAGTGAACCAGTGTAAAGATAGGACACTAGTTGTATGGTTGGAATCGGTGTTAGTAAATAGGTGATCAATAAAAAAAATCTGATCAAAGTGAAACCCAGAATATCGTAAAGAACAATTGGACGAACAAAACACAATAAAAACAAAGAACTTCATGTAAAAATATTGAAAAATTCATAACCAAAATCCAGAAGTTCATTATATATAACAACCCATAATTCATGAAAAACTATACCTAAACATCGATTAACAATATCAATTATCATAAAAATTAGACCTAATCTCCATAAACTTAGAAAGAACATCGACAAACCAAAATCGAAGGTTAGACGTAGGGCTGAGGCGCGACTGAACGAATGATGATACTAATAGTTGAGGCACTCTGGATGTTTTGACTGAAGCACGACAGATCTGAGCTGAAACCCGACATTTCTGGTGGAACTCACGACTCTCACCATTATCCTGGTCCGGGAGATGGCTTCGGGGCTGGTTCCCGTGGCGGCGGAGATAGAGATCAGACTGTTGAGGTGGAGATAGCGTTGAATAAGAGGAAGAAATCCTCGAAGGTGAAGCAGATGCAACAACGAGCTCGAAGGTGTGCGGCCGGAGCACGGCAGTGGCGGAGAAGCATCGAAAATTGTGGCGGCAGAGTGGTTTCGGAGAAAGCTTCGACGGATTTGGAGGAGCCGTTGTGGATCATCATGAGGGGAGGAAGTGATGATTATTAGGAGAGGAGACTTTTATATGGTTAGGGTTTGGGACTTTGGGTGCAACTTGGGCAAAGTTGGGTTTTTTAAAGTATGGAGTAACGGTATCGGAATCGGTGCTTATAATATACTACAGGTCCCTATGTATTTCCCAAGCAGCTGCGCGACACTGCTTTAAATGGTCGTTTTAATTTTTTTTCCAACCCAAGTCGAAAGAGAACAAAAAAAATTCTAAGTATCGAGAACCAGTAGTCTGACCGGTGCTCATTAAATTTCCCTCCAATATTTTGGATAAAACTAAAGAAATATTCATTGATGTGCAGCCTCCACACTATAAGAATATAATACCGGTATGATGGCCAGATGCCCACATTTATGTAAGGTTTTGAGAAGATTTTTTTTTACCTATTCCACTTAGGTCCCTCCAAGAAAGTTGGAGGTGTCGAATCACAAAATTGGCAACACGAAAATGCAATTCACCAAGATACGATCTTGACTTTGCGACTTGCGCTTGAACGAGTGAACGGAGGGGCATCAAATCAAAACAATGATTACTTGTACACTTTTTTTTTTTGTAAATTACACTATTTACCGAATTTTACAAACACACTGTACAACCTTTTTTTTGCATCCCCCTGGGATCTTAATTGACATCGTACTTCATGTTGTGCACAGTCAACCCGTGAATGTTAGTTACGTTCCAACGCCATCTACGTTTGTTAGTGCAACTAGGTCATTCTTACATGTGATTGGATTAAGGCATTTTTCATCACTCTGAAACACACGAATTTTCATATTCTTGCCTAATTATGAAAAAAATAAAATCAAATTCGTTGATGAAATATCGAAAAGCGCTAGTATATGTTTTAGAGTAAATTATAGTTTTTTAATAACGAGTAAATTATAGTTGATTGCTTAGAAATAACAAAGTTAAATCAAATCACTAATGGATCTGTTTGCGTACCGGAACCCTCATAAATATTCCGGTCCGAACTTTGAAAATACATTTGGATTTGAATTTTGAGTAATAATTTTAAATTTTGCACTTCCATCCTTCCAAGAAAGTTGGAGGCATCAAATAAAAAATTGGCAACACCAAAATGCAGTTAACCAAGAGATGATCTCAGCTTGCCATTTTGGGACTGAATGGATGAACGGAAAGGCCTCTAATCAAAATAATGATTATTTGTAAACATTTTTAATAGGGAAAAGTGCCAATATCACCCTACCTACTTAACTAAATACTAATATAAGTGTCAGATAATTTTTAGTATAAAAATAACTCTAACTAGCTAATGTAAGTGCCAATATAACCCTTAGAACCCATTTCCGGCACTGACTTCCATTTTCCGGCTTTGATTGTATGTAATATATAAAAAATACCCTTAGCGTAAAAATACCCTTAGAGTTCGCCGGACCACCGCCTCCGTAACAGGTAGGGTTATATCAACACATTATGAAAATTGATAGGGTTATATTAGCACATTCGTAAATGGGTAAAATTGACTTTTCCATCGAATCCGGCTTTCAGATGTCGGAATGGGTAAAATTGTACTTACATCAACTAGGTAGGGTTATATCTGCACTTTCATTTATCAAAAGGTTATATTGGCACTTATGTCAACTAGGAAGGGTTAAAAGCACTTTTTTTCTTTTAAAATTATACTATGGCCTGAAATTGTACAAACACACCCTACAAGTTTTTTTTACTTTCAATTGGGAGCTTTGTTGACATTGTACTCCATGGTGTGTATGGTCAACCCGTGAATGCTACTTATGTTCCGTAGGCCATCTACATTTGTTATTGCATAGAAGTCCTTCTCATGTGCGATAAGGTTAAGGCATTTTCCATCGCACCAAAATACACGATTTTTCATTTTCTTGCCTTATTTTGATAATAAAAAATAAACTTTTTTGCAGATGGAATGTGGAAAAATGGTAGTAAATGTTATAGAGTAAATTATAATTGATTACTTATGAGTAATAAAGTGAAATCAGAATCATTTTTGGATCTGTTTGTGCCTCGACCCATAATAAATCTTTCGGTCTAGATTTGGAAAACGCATTGGGAATGTTTCGAGTATTCTTATGTTCTAGCGAATTTGAATTTCAAGTTACAAAAATTTGAGGCATCGAATCACAAAATTGGCAACACCAAAATGCAATTCACCAAGATACAATCGCGACTTTCCAATTTGGGCCTGAAAGGGTGAATGAAGGGGCCTCTAATCAAAACAGTGATTACTTCTACACTCTTTTTTGTAAATAACACTGTGACCGTAGGCCTGTAAAATGTGTTAATTGGATAAACCCATTAACCAAACCCAATTAACCCATTATCCAATGGATTATTATCCAATTAACCCATTTATTAATGGGTTGGATCATAACGGGTTGGGTCATTAAATGGATAACCCATGAGATAACTCATATGACCCAATGGGTTAAAATATGTTATCCAATATATCATTATCCAACGGGTCATCATGCAATCAACCCAATAAGTTATCATTGAACATTTTCTTCCTCAATTCTTTTTCCTCTATCTCGAGTTAGTCGATTTGAGTTTCAGCCTTGAGTTACAAGGGACGTATTATGAGTTAAAGTTAGTCATATTTAGGTATTTTAATCTGGATTATCGGGCCGTGTTCAAGGTTCGAGTTGTCGAGTCGAGCCGAGATCGAAAACCCTTAGTTTCAGCTCGACTCAGTTAAGATATCTTGAGCCCGAGTTTGATCAAACTTAAATTTTAGTTCGAATGAAACTAATTTAGTTTGAGTTTGTGTTCGAGTTCGATCGAGTGTAAAATGACCCGCCACGACCGTTCCTGGC
>JAULKJ010329308.1:0-10128 GCA_032355405.1 Rubia balearica
TCCCTGAAAGAGGTGATCGGTCACCATGCTTTTCCTTTGCCATAGTAGGTTGATGTACCTTTGCCGCCTCTTGGATTATGTCCTCTTGTGTAGCTAGATAATTATGCATCCTCTGAGTTGTTGCGTGTTTTTTGTGGGATATCCGCTCGTTTAGATTGAAGTTTAATCTTGATAAGGGATTAGTTTTATTAAGTTAATTAGTGTGAAAATTAATAATTAATTTTAATTGAAAGTAATATTTGGTACACAGAGTTACCGTTGTTTCTCAAATTAAAGTTGTGTTCTTTTACGAGTAATTCAAATGTGTTTTTGTTTACAACAAGAATATTTTAATATTTTTTAATAAAAAAATTAGTGTTCCTAACCATTCCGCAAACATTGACATTTTCACGACTACTTATATCATTATGAAATTGTACGATTTTAGTCTAAACATTTTTTAAAATGTTTTTTTAAAGATTTTTTAGTGTTAATCCTCCTAAGGGAGGAGTATTAATATGGCACTCGAAGTCATTCTTTTGAAAATAAAGTAATAAATACTAGGATAGTAATGTTTTCCCTAAAACTAAACCAAACATTTGGGTGTTCCACTCATAGTTTCCACCCCCTTGTGTTAACTATGTTGAGCCGGACTAAACAACTTCACAAACTTAAGATTTATCTTTTGAAAAGCAAATAAACAAGATGATTTGAAATCACATAATTCTAAGGGGAAAACACAAAAATTACCCTATTATTTTGCAAAAGTGCCAATCTAACCCTGTACAATTTGAAAGTGTGAAACTAACTCTAACTTATTGGCGAAAGTGCAAAACTAACCCTAATATATCGATGAATTTTGTAGTTATACCCAAAGTTTCCAACTCCTGCACTGACCATGGCTTATCACTATCTACTTTTTAGTAGTTAGAAGTAAGTAAGGGATCAACAACAACCTTCTTATCTTTGGTTGCAAAGGGCTCGAGGTTTGAAATGATGCTCGGTTCCTCACCAACCTCCTTTTCAGATGCTCACATATTCTCTCAAGTTCGATCTTCATATCACCAGCATTTTTAATAGTGGGCCCAAATTTCTTCAGGTGAAGCCTTATAATGGATGAATTATCGACAATCTTCACAGCACCATACAAAACATTACAAATAGGCCAATACAGTTGAATAACCACATGTTAACATACCGAGTTATAGACACACAATACATCATGATCATCGCATGCGAGCACATCAACAACACCCCCATCGTTTAAGCATAAAACTCGTTATTTCTTCTCTCCTCTCTCGACAGAATTAGCGGCCTGGTGTAGCACACACTTGCACCTACCACTTGCACTACCATTCAAGAGCCGAGAGCTAGGCGAATTCATAATCATTCAACTATATCCTCAGATGTCACAAGATCAGAAAGGCCACATGACACATCACCATCCCTTTTAGGACCTAGTCGATACTGCAAAATAGCCACGGAGGGCCCAGAAACCAAAATCTTGGAGAGGAAATTCTCTGAAATCAGGAGCTAAATCCACATAGATCATCAAGAAATTTAAAAACAAACCTAGCCGAAAAAGATGACGATTATAACTGGACATCAGAAGCTAGACACAAGTAATCACCACTTACAACAAGAAAAAAAACAATCCAAAGATCCAGAATGATATCTCCCACAACAGAATACCCAAGGCATTAACTTCCTTATATATAAAAAGCCTTATGGTGAAGCAATTACCAAGATGCCTAATGAGCACAACAAAAATCAAAAAGTCAAAAGGAAATAAATGTTCCAAGAAACTAACGAAGGGCTTCACAACATCCTAAACATCACTCACTTCCTCCCACAGACCAATACATCATAAATCACCATCCCTTTGTGGCTGAAGGCTTATGGTATAGGAAAGGTACGCAAATTGGCAGGATCAACGAGTGAGGTTCCTACAACAGCGAACCAAGGATGTCACCTTGCAGCACTAATCGAACAGAAAACCCCCAAAACAAGTTGATCTCAATAGCTATGACCCAGAGATCGTGGCCCATTATAGCCGCCATGGCGGCACTCTCGAACATACCCTACATGGGCACAATTACCATGAATATAGGGAAACAAACCATATAAGTAATGAAACGATGAAAGAGCCAAGGTAAGCGATAACAAACATATTTACTCATACTACTACAAAAATACTAACTTAAGCATCATATTGTTATCCCAGATCCAACATGGGACTCTTGTGCAGGAGAAGCAATCAGAACTAGGGTTTCCAGATATATTATGGAAGTTCATACCACATCAAATCCTATAAGAAAGATGTAATAAATGTGAATGAAGGAAAATTGTGGTTTTAGGATATAGGAGTTCGTCACTTTACACAACGTGAAAGATAATGTATTTATAGTATAGAGAGAGAAAGGAGATAAAGCTGAAGTAAAAAAGGCTCCATGGAGATCTTCGCGGACCACGTAGAATCTCACGATTCAAGAGTAGAGAGCATATGCGCAGTCTGCGAGTCGGGGAATTTATGAATCTTTTGAGCTGGTCGAGGACCGTGACCAAACGAGCGGAAGTCGAACTGGCTTCTCATACCTTCTCTTGCCTTCCACTCTCTTCTAATACTCAATTATTCTTCTACCACTTTTGCTAAGTGGTCTTCCCTCTAATTATTTTTCTTCGCTTCGGTGTCTACTCTTCAAACTCAATCTGATTGTAAAAAGTCTTCAAAATGATCCTTAAACACTCTATAAATCAAAGAGTTACTCCCTCCGTCCCAGTTCAAACTGCACACTTTTTGGTCAACTTTCTGAGGCCATGTTTGACCATTAATAACTTTAATTACGGATATTAATGGTACATTAAAATTTAATATTTAGAAACTACGTAGACATAGGAGTCTAACAATATCTCACATGATGATATTAGAGTCTATACACTAATTGAAATTTATGGTCAAATATGATCTGAGAAAGTTGACCAAAAAGTGTGCAGTTTGAACTGGACCGAGGGAGTACTAGTATTTAGGTCTAGCAGAGGGTACTAAAATAATCGTTGCATTCTGTTGGGTCAACTGAAAGTTAGTCCAGCTAATTTCTAGTTTGCCATTCATTTGATGCGCACGTGGTAGTACGCGCGTGACGTGTTTGAGTTGAACCATTCAAACCGTCCTTCTTCAGTTCAAATCAGACCTTTGTCGTTCAATCGTTTGTGTTCTTCTGATTCTTTTCCTCTCTTTTTTTACCTTCCAAATTTACACTTGTTTCATTTATATATTTGCTGGACAATTTATTTTGCTCACCGTTTTAAGACATGTCCTATTCGTTCATCGTACCTACGCAAACGCATCCTTATTTTTTCTTTTATATTTTTATTTTTTCCCATTATTCAACCTAGAGTCCGTCTCTTGAACAACTATTTTTCTATAGGTTATAAAAAAATTAAGGTTTAAACTGCAAATTAGAAGAAATGAAGATAAAATTTTTGGGTTGCATAAACCGGATCATAAAGTTTATAACTACTGCACGTTGCGTGATAAGTTTTTAATATTGCAACTAAAATCTTTTACTTTTATTATTTTAATAAAATTCCGCTTTTCCATAAATCTATGAAAAATCAATCTTTTCCAAAAATTTGCCTTGAAGCTATCCTCCTCAATTCTCTTAAACACGTCAAATTATTATTTGACAAGAACAAATTATACGACAAATTCGATCATTGTACTATAATAATAAATTCAAATGTAAGTAACTTTCAAATTCAATAAACTTTGAACGTATCATGTATTTTAATTTATAAATAAGTAATCATAATATGAACTTAACTTTTAATTTTTTAGATATTATCATTTTTATGTAGTTAACTATATTAATAATTAAATATAATTGAAAAATTGAAGAAGAAAAAAGATTTGTTAAAATTTGAAGTTGACTAAATTTAATTTTAGTTAAATATAGTACTAAATTGGTGGAGTAACAAATGGAAAACCATTAAATTAGAAGTGTTAGTTGATCAATACAAGTTTTCATGATCGTTCAAAGCAGCCGACTTAAACTTTCAAAGTCAACTTGTATTTTAAGTTCTTCATTGGAAGTGTTTAAGAAGATAAGAAGAAGCAAGTTATGGATATAGTATCTCTTTTTCTTGTCGTATTATTTAAAATTTTAAGGTATATTTTCTACCACATAATATTTTTCACCATTTTGAGGGAATGCTTCCTAAATGCTTATTAGGCAAAAGATAAGAGTGTGGAAAAGATATACTGATATAGGAGCGATATTGAAACAAATACATTTAAAAAAATAATCAAAATATTAAGTATACGTTGAAATGTTCCCGAATTTTTTTTGATTAGAAACATTTTGGAAAATATAAATTGGCGCATTCAAATAAATCAAACCCTAGTACAAAAACATAAACAAAATCATCAACATGCGATCAGTATCGCCAGATCGAGAACGATATATCAATGCAAACAATTTAATCGGGTTACTATCATGAACACAACGATTTAATCAATAAAGTTGAAAGAGAAAACTAAAGTATAAAAAAACACTTATTCAATACTATAAATATACTAATAACATTAATTAAAATAAACTGATTTTCTTAATGCGAAGATTGAAAAAGACAGATTTTAAAAAGTAGGATTCTAAACCGGGGACAAAGGGATATTGACTCTGTTTGGTAAAGTTTATAATTTGTTTTGCTCATAAGCAAAATATTTTTTAGTGTTTAGTAAAGTGCTAAAAATCAGCTTGTTTTTAAAGCATAAGCTATTTTTGGAGGAAAAGCAGAAGCTGGTCTCCCTCTACCTTCAAAACAAGTCAGTTTTGCTTGTAAGCACAGCGCTGCCAAACAGAGCCATTTTTCCTCTCACCTCGAAATAGGTGAGAAAAATTAAATGAAACATTTAATTAATTTGAATTTAGTAATATAGTTTAGTAGAAGATATCATTTCTGAAGAACATAATATTACTAGTGTTTCGAGAGAGAAAATTGGTTGTCGAACTGGACATCCATAAAATCCACAAGTCACCACACTAAAACATTTAATTCCAATATACTAACGGCGTTCCATCGCGCTGCGTTATATTATTAATTAAATATTATGATGTACATTTTGTATCTTACATTTAAAATGAAAATAAAATATATTTAAAAATTTAAAGTTTAGTCATCTAAGGAAGTTATGAAGTGAAACAATTAATTTAGTTAGAAATCGTTGAATATTGAATGCAATAAAAAATGATTATTTTTATAATATTTCATTCAAATTTTTTAAAAATTAATTAATTATATGTTGAGATTCATTTTAAAATGTTATCATAAATTATGTGTATCTCATTGCAATAAATAAAAGTAAATATCAAATGACCTAAGTAGTTTCACTAATTATAACATGTTCTCATTTAACAGTTAGTTGGTCCAAAATAAGACGTTGTCATGTATAATAAATCAATAATATGTATACATATTTCTATCAAAAGTACTCTCTCGTCGAGTAAAAAAATCCAAACATTTTTTTATTACAGAATATGTGTTTATTTGGATTTTCTTTAGTGATATGTATAGTATGAGATATTTATGGTTTTAAATATATTTTTAGATTTTATATATTTTCACAAGTTGTAATTGACTATATATAGTAGAGAATTAAAATCAGTATCATATTATAATATTAGTATGTTATTTTTAGACAATTCAGATTTAAGTTGGTCAAAATGACTTCAATATCCCCGGTTGACAGCACCATCCAAACAATTTCTATTATATGGTGCTTATATGGTGAAGTTATGATTGACTATATATAGTAGAGAATTAAAATCAATATCATATTATAATATTAGTATGTTATTTTTAGACAATTCAGATATAAGTTGGTCAAAATAACTTCAATATCCCCGGTTGACAGCACTATCCAAACAATTTCTATTATATGGTGTTTATATGATGAAGTTGTGATTGACTATATATAGTAGAGAATTAAAATCAGTATCATATTATAATATTAGTATGTTATTTTTAGACAATTCTGATTTAAGTTGGTCAAAATGACTTCAATATCCCCGGTTGACAGCACCATCCAAATAATTTCTATTGCGTTTCACCAAACCACACCCTAAACGAAAGAAGTTTTTTTTCCACTGATTATTATTACAGAAAAAGTAATCAATATATTTTAATTGTTATTATAATTAAAATTAGGAAAATGATGGAAATCAAATATTTCTGAAACAAGGAACACTGAGATATATTGAGAATAATGATCTGATTGATATTGACAGAATGATGGGTGATTTATACTCAAATATACAGAATATGACTTAGGTAAATACAAACTACGTAACCTATTACAACACAAACACTAGAACTCTATTACTCCCCCTCAAGTTGGAGTATGACGGTCGAGAAGGCCCAACTTGAAACTGAGATGATCCATCCTAGCGCCTTCCGAAGTAAAAACATGATGAGTAGAAATAGTACGCGAAGACACTAGATCCCGAAAGAGATGGCAGTCAATCTCGATATGCTTGGTGTGTTCATGAAAAACCGGGTTCGCTACGATGTGGAGAGCATCTTAACAAACACAATAAAGGCAAACCGGATCAAAATGAAGAATACTGAGTGAGCGAAGAAGAGAGAGAAGCCAGAGATTCTCACAACATGCATTCGACATAGCTCTATATTCGGTCTCTGCTGATGAACGAGAGACAGTGTGCTGCTTCTTGGTCTTCCAAAAGATCGGTGACACACCCAGAGTGATGAAATAGCTAGTGGAAAAATGACGTGTGATAGGAAAAGTAGCCCAATTAGAGTCACAATAAGCATTCAGAGCCAAAGCTACTATCTCGAGAAAGAAACAAACTTTCATCGGGCTACCTTTGACGTAGTGCAATGCTCCACCTTTAGCTACTATGTGAACTGAGATAGAGTGTGAACTTTGAAGCTGAGCACAGACTGAGTGATAGTCAGATGACCAACCTCCCAATCAAATGATGATATTGATCAGGATGAGCATAATCTGTACCAGCAGCCTTGCCGAGATTATGTCTCAAGTTCATTAGAGAAGCAACCGGCTTTAACCGAGAACACCGGCTTCAGCGACCACCTCCCGGGCATACTTGCGCTGGGAAACAAAAATACTGGAGAGATTGCGAGCCACTTCGAGGCCCAAGAAATGCTTGAATGCCGAGGTTCTTCATATGAAAGCAAGATGGAAAATACTTCTTGAAAGTATATATGACAGTAGCCCTATAACCTGCAATGATCAAGTCGTCGACGTACACCAAAACACGAAGATTGTGACCAGCTCTAGAAGGATGAATAAAGAGAAGTCGGCATAGCTTTGCCTGAAACTTGAAAAACCAATTACGGTGAGCCTATCTGTGACCATAGAGAACTTATGAAGGCAACAAATTTGACCTGGCAATGCCTAAGAATAGCCTGACGGTGGAGACATAAAGACTAGCTCATCCAGATCCCTATGAAGAAAGGCATTGTGTACGTTCATTTGATAGAGTTCTCATCCTCGAACTACAACAACTTATAAGAACGTACGAACGGTGACCATCTTGGCAACTGGAGAAAACATTTCATTGAAATCAACGCCTTAAACCTGACGAATGCCCAACGCAACAAGTCAAGTCTTGTAGCATTCAATATCTCCGTTCGATCTAAACTTGATGTGATAGACCCACTTGCAGCCGATTGGGTTCTTGCTAGGAGGAAGCAATGTGAGAAACCATGTGTTGTTTTGATCGAAAGCCTCGAGCTTGGCTCTCATGGATTTTTTTCCAACAAGGTTGTTGTACGGCCTCAAAGAAGCGAGTTGGTTCATACCCACTGCTGCGAAAAAATGTGCATGACCTGGAGCGAACTTATGAAAAGAAACAAACCGAGAGATTGGATATAGAGTGGACGAGGCAGCTGAGCTGGACTTGTGATCATCAAGAACCATAGAGCTGCAGACAAAATCCTTGAGCAAGACGTTCAGTTGACGTTAGTGTGAGTTGCGCCAAACATCCATTTCGGGAACCTGAGGAGCTGGAGTAAGGGATCTTTCATCGGGCTCGGCAGAAGATGGTGAGCTCAAAATCGGGATAGACGGTGATGGAAAGACCTTGGAGGGGGCGGCGTGCTTTGGGGAAGAGCTCTCATTGCCGTATGCTCCGGAGACAAGCTCCTCCTTGCTGTGGAGGAGGTAAGCTCTGTAAGATCATAAACGACCGGATGAGGTATATGAGATTGCGGAGGTGGTGTCTACAAGGAGGATGAATCTCGAAATGGAAAGTGGTCTTCAAAAAACACCACATCCCGAGAGAAGAAAAACTGACCAGTTTCGAGATCATACAGGCGCCAACCTCTTTTTCCATTGGGATATCCCATGAAAACACATTTGCGACCATAAGAAGCAAACTTATCAGTAAGTCGGGGAAGAACCGGAGCAAAGAAGAGACAGCCAAAGATACGTAAACAAGAGTACTTTGATTCTTTCTGAAATAACAGATGAAATGGAGTCTTATTCTGGAGAACTAGCGTAGGAGTTTGATTGATCAAGAAGCATATAGTAAGGATACATTCACCCCAGAACTTGATGAGAAGAGAAGCTTGAAAACGCAAAGCACGCGCCACATTTAAGAGATGGTGATGCTTGCGCTCCACCCTGCCATTTTGCTAAGGGGTGTAAACACATGAGGTATCATGAACAGTGTCATGAGTAGCAAAATAGTCCTTCGGGCCAAGAAACTCTGTACCACCGTCTGATCGAAAAAGACAAACTGATGACTGAAATTGAGAGACGGCCAAAACACATAAATCCATAATCAAACGAAGAACTTCAAACTTGGATTTCAGTAAATAGACCCAAGTAGCATGAGAATAATCATCAACAATCGTAACAAAATAAGTAGCACCACAAGAAACAAAAGAATGATACGGACCCCAAATGTCACAGTGCACAAGTTCAAATAACTGCGTGGCTTTATTAGAACTTAACGGAAAAACACTTCTTGTATTTTTGGAATTGATACAAACGTCACAAGAGACGGCACTATGAACATAATCACAAAGAATAAATAAATAAGATAAAACTGTAAATGAATGATGCCCTAGCCTCTTGTGCCACAGTTCGGTCGAGTGCATCTTCCTGGATTTGGAAGCATAGTATGCGTGTCGGCAGCAGAGAAATGCCACAACCAGTAAACTCCATTGTGTTGCTCACCCACACCAATCACTGTCTTCATAATGCTTTCCTAAAGAACACATAATTGATCAGTTAAGAAACCGAAACACCCAGCGTGTAGAAGCAACCAAACAAAGGAGAGAAGATTGAATTCCAAAGTCGGCAAATAGAGAACATGATCAATCATAGCATTCTGAGAGAAGACAAAATAACCTTCCTGAACTGCTATAACAACACGATTGTCTGGAAGCTTAATAGGAACAAGAGCAATATCAACAATATCACGAAGCAAGGCCAGATTACCCGACATATGAAAAGAGGCATCAGTGCGAGAATCCATAAAGAATGCTTACCAGTAGCATCAGCGGAAAGAGTGTTCATGGAGTTGTACATTTGCTGGACAACCTGCCATTGATCAAGACTGAGATTCGAGCCACGAGGTGCGGACTCCGGAATAGACATGATGTCGGACGCCGCAAGCTAGAGCTGTTGCTGGGCCGAGAGAGCGATGCTGCCACTTGCAGCACTGCCACCACGACCACCATCGGGACTGCCATGACAGGCCAAATGCTGGAAAAATCTCTTGGGAACACTGTGAATCTTCCAGCAATGAGAGACATTATGGTCGAGCCTTCCTAATGAGTGCACAACAGACGACCGTTGAAGAGCTTTTTCGTCGCTGATGGAACTGACGGGCGCAACTGAAAACCAAGCTTAGCCTGAGCAGCAAACGTCATGCCATCAGACTTAGTGTCATGTTCGTTCATCAGGGTCTTGTCACGTTCCTTCAACAAGCGGAGCATAAACCTTGTTGAGAGACCACAATGGTTCTTGCGCCATGATGCTAGAACAGAAAGCATCAAACATGTTGTCGAGGCCTAGAAGAAATTGATGAAGACGCTCGACATCACGTTTAGTCCTAAGCTTGGCCGTGATGTTACAGGAACAGTTACTGCAGAGACAAG
>JAULKJ010329318.1:0-10128 GCA_032355405.1 Rubia balearica
GCGAAGTCGCTGATACAAGTGGGCCTAGTCATTTTCTTGATCGACGGGTATCTGCAACGCCTAGCCGACTAAAAGACTAATTGAATTAACTTCTGTCGAACCATTTTCTATTTATCATAATAGTTTAACATCCCTGACAATATGAATTTCAAAAATCATGGCTAACAATGATGGTTTGAGCCATTCACCGATTGAGGTGAGTGATTTTTTATTTAGATTGAAATTTGTTTTATTTTATTGCTTATATTATAATTTAATTTCTAATAATTTCATTGACCAATACAGATCTGTAGCGATTGACCATCTTCAGACTATATTCGACAATATCATTTTGCATTCTGTCCGTACTTTGACCCAGAAGAACTTCGGGTCAATTCCAACTCTAGTAAGTCCTCCTTGTTACACATGTATTTTATTTTCAATTAACTTTTTTTATAAATTAATTTCATATGTACTAAATGTTTTTTTATTTATAATTCAGTACGTTCCTAGCCATATTATGGAGTTCCTACCACCGTACAAGTTGCATGTTGTGCTCAGGTGCAATGGAAGGGAGTATCACATGCACTCCTAGGGGAACAGGAGGCTGAAGACCTAGACCCCGAAGGGGTTTAGCCAGTTTCTTGATGCATAGGAACTCGAGGTTGGGGACACACTCTACTTCGAGCTGCTAAATGGTTTTGGGCCCATAGTTTTTAATATTATCATTCTTCCCCGCAGATATTAGATGTTTAGCTTAGACCTATCATGTATTTGTAACAAATTAATTCGTATATGGAAGAATATTAATTTTTATGCATTTTATACCTAAAATATCTAATTTATAATATATTTGTTTAATGTTATTTTAATTTTATTGAATCCTTAGCATTTAATCTAATATATGAACAAATTTTTAATGTTACGATTATTCATAAAATTATAAAATACTTGTGTGTAATGAATAATTTTTGCAGTTATTCTGCAACTAGAAAATAATTGTTGCGACCAATTTTTTTAATACTTTGAACTGTTGATCGATTGGCTGGTGGGCTGAAATTCTTAGGCCCTGCGACATCAGTCAGAGGTCAACACCTTGTCGAATTAACCGACATTGGTGCGATGTCGCACTATGGAGGCGGACTTGACAATGGTAAAAAATGACATCGTTCCAAAACAGGCATAAATATGGGGACCCCAACAATCAGTTCAAGCTTCTCTTCACAAGTTTCCCGCGAATTCCAACAGTTTTACCCTCCCTTCTCTTCTCTCTTGGAAAAAGGTATGGTTTTTCTAATCTTCTAACTCCTAGTTTTTGTAATTGCTACTTTACATTGTTCGATCTGTGATCTGTGAATTTTTTTGTTTTTTTTGTTTTTCTAGTTTTTACTCAGATTTTTTAGAGTGTGAACTTTCTTTGAACGTAAGTACTTGGTTTTTGTATGTCTCCAAAGGGTTTTTATTTAATTTTATGTTGTTAAAGATTCATTTTTTTGGGTTTATGTGTTTCTTCCCATAGCTTCCTCTTATAAATGTGATGTCGGTAAGCTATCTGTCACAAATCAGCTTATGCGATTAGCATGCAACGTGAAGATTATTATTTCTAATAGCATGTTCTTCAATATGAGAAGTCACAACTATGTCGGTCTGACCTTCGGTTAGACTAAATTGTTACCGATGTCGCATTTTAACATTTAAGTTTACATTAAAATTGTATATCCGACCTCGTTCTTGTGTCGCTCATGTGTTCGATTATACCAACTATGGAGCGAGTTCGCTAGGACATGTCAACAAAACCACTGCTTTGGACTGACATGTATCTGCGACGCATTGCCAACGTCGTACCGTGCATTTCATAGGCTAGTTTGCACTTGGTATTTTCATTTTTGATTCAGGACTAATGGCTGGTGAAGAATCGTCTAATCGCCCCCTTTTTCATGTTTTTTTACCAATTTACATATATATATATATATATATATATATTTACTAACACATCTTCACACTTTATAACAACTATTTTTTTCATACAGTTTTTCGCACAATGGACCAACCCATAGACTGTTGTGTTCGACCTTGAACAACATACAATGGCTACTGATATACCACGTTTCCACTGCACTATGAAGCAACAGAAATTTGGGAAAACCCAACTTGGTAAGGTATTTAAAATTAATATGATTTCTTGCTAATTGCTTACACATACACACACATATATATAAATATTTCTAATGAATATTTTTTTTGGTGACTTATTACATCCTGGGGGGACATTGTACTACTACTGCCAACTGACAAGACCCCCATTGTGCTGAGGTGCTACGAGACAGAGTGGTGCATGAACTACTCGGGGGTGGAAAGATCAAGGATCTGTCCCCAAAGGGTTTCGGCAATTTCCTTTGCGGAAACCGCCTACGCATTGGGGACACCTTGTTCTTCGAGGTCGCAAAAGCTTGGGGACCGATTGTCTTCAAGGTCATCATAATACGAACTGATTATACAAATTTCTGTTTTGTTGGAACTAAAACAATTGTTAATCGAATTTATGTAATAATTGTAAGGATATTTTCATAACCGGAACTATTTTTTAATAATTTAACTACCTTATTTGAACAAAATATTTGTATGTGCGATTTGATATGTACATGAGTTAAAAAAACTATTTTCCACCATACCATTCAACAACATTTTCTACAATATTTTCAAAGTCAACTTTTTCCAACTTTAACTTATAAAAAATCTATCATTTACATAACTGTGACGTCGGTCACCCACCGCATTACATGTCGGTGAAAATGACTTATAATTCGACTCCAGCATGCCATTTTAAAAAACATATGTGATGTTGCACGCTATTCGGTAGGATTATTTACTTCATTTCTTTAACATTTTACTTCGGCTAAAATAATAACCGAGGTAAAAACATATTATTTATCTCGGTTATTTTCCAACCGAGGCAAAAAAATATTATTTACTTCAAAAATAAAAATAACCGAGGTCAAAGAACTTTTTACTTGGGTTATTTGACCTAAACCAAAAAATTGAGGTAAAAGGGCGAGGTAATAAGTCATTTTTATTGTAGTGAAAATCACTTGTGACTTTGCAAAATAAGGGCAAACCCCCCACCTCGCAACTTGAACAGGAAAATTATATGCGGTTTCACAAAATAAGGGCAAATGCCCCACCCGCGGCTTAAGCGAGAAAATCACCTGCAACTTTGCAAAATAAGGGCCAAGACCCAACCACTAACTAATGCAGGGACACTACCCAAATCAAGCAGACATATTGGATTAGGTCACTCCAAAAACACATTGAATATATAACATATGGTGCAACCGGAACAAGACACCATAACACATTTACCGATACATTAAACCAAAAGGCACAATGTGTAAAAACCACCCAAACATTGGAGGACCTGAGGACAATTATTTTTATTCTACAGCCACTAACCTTTCATTCATCTCCTAAGATATCATCAAGAAAACCTTTCATATACATAAAAACAGAATGGCATTTCTTGTCCATCCTCCGCATCCTAGCAAATTGTTGCTCATAATATGCCTTCTAATCCTCGATTGGTATAATCTTCTCCTGATCAATCTGATAACTCATCAGTCCCACTGTATTGTGATACTGGTATATAGATCGCCATAAGGTGGAATTAACACCCTCGAGTTTCTTAATGTACGTCTATATCTCTGAACGTATATCTAAAAAACCAGGAATAATAACCGAACTACCCACAGGTGATTCTTCCAGCTGAGCCCACGTACCTGAAGACAATGAAGGAAAGTTGGCATCGAGGATAATTTCATCATTAACTCCAGCCAAGCTCTGATTCTCACCAACTAGCTGCTTATTGACCTCTTCAAAATGCAGGCTAAGTGTTACCCGAGCCTCATAGTCTGCTACTCCAAATCATATTCTCGAGCAGACAACAGCTAAATATTAACAACATTAAGCTTTTGGAAGGCTTTGTCTACATGCGCCAAGGTCTATTCCAAAATATTATTTTTATTCTACAATTCAGCAATAGTTGACGCCGGTACTCGTCTTCACTCCCCTCCTGTTGAAGTAACCTATGTAGCTCAGCTCGTTGACGGAAATAGGAAACATTCAGTTCTCGATATTCTTCCTCCAACTTATGATATAAACCCCATAGGCATATTTCTTCTCCCTCCACAACGATACAAGCTCCAAACATCGAACTATTACGCTTCATAAGGCCCGCATTACACTACACACCCAATGCTCCCTAAGCAGTACAAGATAAAGATCTTTAAAAAAACTCCAATAGCTTCCCAAGAGCACTCAGGTTTTCATGAATGACGACCACCAAGTTATCATCCCGAGGAATAGAAGAAACACTCATCCCCAGGCATAAAATATCACACTCAGCCTCGAGATCAACAATGTCTGATATAATCCGACATACGATAGGGAGCTCATGTATCATATCCCCAAGCCAAGAAACCATTAAACGCCCAACACGTACAACTTTCAAAAAAACTTGGATGGACGGAACACCTGAAGTTGATTTAATGCCAACATCAGAGGAACATACATCTTGGTTAAACATGACCAGCTCGGATCAAGATAGCCGCTAAACTTGCGGCATAAGATGATGGCCGGAATGCCCACAACAAGATCAGTATTTTTCTCGAGACTTAAAAAGCCTTTTCTGTAAATAGGGAAAGAACGGTTGGAGGGACATCTATTGGGTTACATATATGGAAGATAAACGTACAAAGGATTGTCGCATCGAAGACTATAAAGAGCCACACAAAGAGTATTAAACCCGCTTTGACAGCTCAGAATAAAATCTCAAGGTTGGTATTCTGTCTAGATAAGTTAAATGCTAAACTGCAATTCCGAGAAATGGACCACATAATCCACATATATGAAAAATGGTTTTATCTCAATAAATAAGTAATTAGGTACTTATTAGCACCCAGTGAACCTAAACCATATAGAACATGTAAACATAGATCCCACACTCCAAAACTTATATTGTGTTGTTAGTAAACTCATATTTGGTGAGGAGAAGCAGGTTATATTTGATGGGAAGATAGGGATTTTCCCTTTCGTGCAAGAGCATTTTACCATAAATAAGAGTAAAATAGGTCAAAGGGTATAGTGGAGTTAGTGCCAATTCCAAAAATCACAAGGAACGTGATAATGGACAAAAAAAACTGCAGGAAGTAATACCAGCTATCAAGGCAAAGTGACCAAGTCACACGAGCAAGAATATTTACACACAGTAGGACAATGCCACACCACGCATAAGAACCAATGATCCACTTTTTCTAGCTGTGGCTAAGTCCAATGATTTCAATATCAATTTAGTTTGCTAGCAATCAAATTCCCCTTATCTTAACATACTAGATTTAGGGGTTTTTTAAAAATATATACTGACCCTACAACAAGAACAAGTATCAAGTAATATTGTGGAACTTTTTGAAGCAGTGCACAATGCACAATGCATTTGAAAGGGAAGATGCTGCTACACTTAACAAAGCATATGTGACTCATCAAGTAGCAATGATAGAGATAATCAAAGTAAATGGTGGCAACAACTACAAGCTTTCACACATGAAGAAGGATAGAATGATTAGAGAATAGACATTGCCAATGATGCTGATTGCAAGTGCAGAAATGTAAGGGTTAGGATACAACATCTGATTACACTAGGAGAAACTAAAGAGATTCTCCCACCCATGCATGCACTGCGTGTGTGTGGTAATGAACATGTAATATGTACATTTTGGGGGTTGGTGTAAAGGCGTATTTTGGAAGCCTTTTAACATTTCAAAATGTTTAAAGTCAACCATGGTTTAGTGTAATGATATGCATGAAAACCGAAGTTATGTTTCAATAAATTTTTCTTTCATATACAATATCCCATAACTATGTTTTTCATCACTTAAAACCGACAAGGAAGATGCACAACACAAACTCATAAAGCACCATAATACCATCAATTAATGGCATCAACACGGACTGAGCTTAAATTTTCTTTTCCTTGGCCTATTGTATCATGAATGCAGTTCTCAACAACCGTAGAGACAGGAAACTAGGGTAAGGGAAGATGAAAATAATTTCTTAATGGGTGGTAGCATACAACAAACAACTTGGAACACAAATTGAGTATCACAACTGTACTCAGTACTCAGCAAAGAGGATGAACACAACTGTACTAATTCTCACAAACATGGAAACACAAATTCACCAGCAGCACAATCGAGTATAACCAAGAAAAAAATAACATCAACAATTAGTGAATATGCATACTCGAGAAAGATACAGTATCACAAACACGGTAACAAAAATTCACCAGCGGCACAAGATTTATAATAAGGAAACTGTAAAACAACATTATCACAATAAGGCAACATTAGATCGTACAGAAATCACGCAAGAGGTCATCAAATACAACATAAAAATCGACACCAACAGGCCATCACAATATCAAGGGATGAAAATAGAGACCTAGCTCCTCACAGTATTTTTCGGCAAAGATACTTATCTTTGAAGTACAAGACGATGAAAATAGAGACCTAGCTCCTCGCGGTTTCATGTCTTTCACACCATCTAATCTCCCCAAAATTAGGAACTAACAAATAAAACATCTCATTCAATCATTTACATGTGTCATCAGAGTTAGAGTCGTCATCGGAAAATCCTTCGACCATCGTTGTTCCACGGGAGGGATATTCCAGGCATAAAAGAGTGGTGGAGCAAGGATTCTCAGGGACAACAACATCACCGGAGGTCTTCATCTCATCTACCACAACACCTCCATCGGAAATTGGCTCACAAGTGTCATGCAGCAGCTTTAACGGTGATTGACGATCGGATAAGACTTCACCTGCGCCCAGGTTGATCGGATATGAACTGTTCTGGTTGCATCATGTCACTGGCACCAAGAAATTAACTGTGATAGTGTCATCCTTCCAGGCGGAGGTGGCATCATCCGCCTCCATCTCAGGGACAAATTTGAACGAGCTATATGTGTCAGAAACATAACATTTGGAACATCTAGGATACGATCCACTGGAGGAGGATGGCGAAGATTCCATGAAAACAAGGGTTTGATGGAGAAAATGCAGGAGGAGAGCGGCGAAGATGAGGTTTTCCTGTTAGATCTAGGGTTTAAAAGGGAGAAAACACAAAGGCTGAGAGAGAAGCTTCGAAAGATTGAGAGAGTAATGAGAGTGAATGAGTTTGAACGGGAGAGTTGCACACAATACAGAAACTTCACGTGATTTATCACTATTTAAGAATCTTTTCATTGGCTCAAGAGGTCGGTGGAGTAAATGAAGAAAAGTAGTTGCTAGCTCGATTTTTAATTTCGAAAGGTGAAAGGTTATGTGGATTTGAATTCTAATTAAAGAATGTTGGCCAAAAAAAATCAAATCAATAATGAGTAGGTGTGTAATTAAAGTGGTGTAATTGTTGGTAATCCTTGTAAATTTCAGATTTTACTAAGGGCAAAATGAGAAATTTGGATGTCAAAATTTGTCAAATGAGGGAAGTTTTCAAAGAGTGTAGCTTGGGATGAGACAGACTAAAAAGAAAGTGTGCAGATATGGCTGAGACGGAGGGAGTAAATACATTTGGATCATAGTCTAGGTTCGAAATAGTTTTTAATGATTAAATCGTAACATCTAGTATGAAATTGTTTTGAAATATTTGATCTGAATTGTTTTTATTAATTAAATTGTAAAAATTTTAAGCCTGCTATGATATGATTGTGATAACAAATGCACCGGAAACATCTGCTAATTTTTTTAATAAGGATTTGTATTTCAATAAGAATTTGCTTTAGTTACAAAATGTGGACTTGAGCTCCATGAGTAAAAGTGCAAGCAATTTGTCTTTGGATATTGTGCTAACTTATATGCTACACTATTTGCTTATCTTGGAATCCATGGTACTAGTGGATCATGTAATTTTGACAATGATTGTTTTATATCTGTGCACAATAGTCCAAAGTCAGATCTATCTTCTTCCACATTATAAATAGCCTTGATCAATATTTGTGCATCCCCTCTAACTGCATTTGGATATATTTGAAGATCAATACATTTATTAAGTGCATATCTCAAGGCCGATGCTTCTGCAAGTTGTACCAGAAGAATCTGATCTATCTTGGATGATTCACCATATTTCCATGGATTGTCTCCCTCTGTGTCTTCTATGTACCATCCAAGGCATGTGAAGTTCCTTGCTTTTGCTACATAAAAAACGAGAGTGGTTCCCCCAGGTTTCCCTACATTCATGGTATTTGTAGCAGTGGACAATGGATAATTTGTCGAAATTGGCTTGTTTTCATCACATTTGTGTTCCTCCAATTGATGCAAGGAGACATTAACGCAATAAGATGGTATGATCTTATGAGATTTCACCATGTAAGAGCTTGTTACGATGATTCCATAACTGATACATTAGCATTGCTATAGTCGCCATCGAGTCTCTCTCTAGATTAATGAGCATATCTGCGACTCAGAGAATGAAGTTCTATTGGTGGAAACGATATACTTACTCATGAACATCTGCTGCAAACCACATTTGGTGGGCGACTGGGAAATGGAATAGAATATATTCTAAGGATGTGTTGTCGTCTGTACATGACAAACAATGACTTTCTGCATGTCTTCCTCTTTGGCATAAGTTCTGTGTTGTTGGAAGATGATCTTTACATAACCTCCAAATAAAATGGGAAACTTTGGTAGGTACGGGCAATTTCCATAGTGTTTTCCAGTGAGGTGAGGGTCCTTGACTGCTGCTTGTTGCATGGCCTACATTGTTGAAATACATCGAGTTAATAGATAGTTTATGTCCTGATTTGACAGAGTATATACCATCAACAGTTGATATCCATGTCCAACAATCTTCCTGATTTTCATGTGGTCTTGGCATAGCAAGAATGAGATGGGCTTCTTCCAGACTAAACATATTGTTTATGAGTTCTGTATTCCATTGTTTTCCATTCTCCGTCATTAATTGCCTGACAGTGATATTTTTGGGGTAATCATCTAGCAATGAAATCGATTTCGCATGTCCTAATATTGGTAACCATTTGTCATTTTTCACCCTCGTGCATTCTCCATTCCCAATTTGTTTCCTAATGCCTAATCAATAGATTTCTATCTGCCATTATAGATCCCCATGCATATAATGGTCCATGGTCTATATTCACCTCTAAGACTATTAATCCTTCATGGTATTTTTCTTTTATGAGTCTTCTATCATCAACGTTGGATTCGTCAGTAGTATCCATGCTTGCTTCCCTAGGAGGGCCAAATTAAAATATTTTAGATCTTTAAATCCCAATCCGCCCATTCCTTTTGGAGTTCAAAGTTGTACCCACTTTGCCCAGTGTATTTTCTTTTTTCGCGCTGGAGCTACCTCACCATTATTTAGCAAAAATCTTGTGTATATCATTTGCAAGAGTATTTGGTAGTTTAAAGCAAGACATCGTATATGCTGGCATGGATTGTAAAACTGCCTTGATGAGAATCTCTTTCCCTCTTTTTGACAGTTGTTTATGCTCCCAACTTTGTACTTTTGTCCACACTTTTGTTTGACTGATTCCAAAGAGGTGTATTTTGATCTACCAAAGATAGTTGGGAGACACATATATTTATCAGGTTCTCTCGACTCCATCATATCCAGAATAGAGACTATGTTTTCTCTGTTTTCTTCATGCACATTCGGACTGAACGAGATTGAGGATTTATCATAATTCACTTTTTGGCCTGACACCTCGTAATCTTGCAAAATTCATTTCAGATGTGTCGCCTCTCTGGGGGATGCTTCACCGAATATTAGAGTGTCATCAGCAAAAAGTAAGTGAGACAATGCATGCACTAACTTTGCTATCTTCAATCCTGATATCAATTTCATTCTTAACCTATCGTGGAGCATTTGGGACAAGACTTCCCACAGATAATTAACAAATAAGGTGATAGGATCTCCTTGTATGATACTTTTGGATGGAGTAAGATTACCAAAACGTTTCCCTTTAAGAATGAAAGAGAACTGAACTGATGATATGCATTGTTCTATAAGCCTGATGAACTGGTGTCTGTAATAAGAAAGACCACTCCACTCTATCAAACTATTTACTCATGTCCAACTTAGATC
>JAULKJ010329347.1:0-16373 GCA_032355405.1 Rubia balearica
TTAATTTTGAATTAAATTATTCTAGTAATTATTTATAAAAAATTACAATCAATTTGGTTTATTGGGTTGAATTTTGTTTCAAACCGAAACCAAATTTCGAATTTGATTAGGATAATTCGGGTTATTCGGGTCTGAGTCAGTTTTGGACTTTTTACGGGCAAAATCGAATAACCCAAACCGAATAAATTAAAAATTGATTAAACCAAACCGGCGCCCACCCCTTTACTATGTGCTCAAGTTGAGGGTGGTATTTCCTAAGGATAAACACATGAAAAACATCAAATAGTTTTCCTAGTTGGTTGGGCAAGTCGTGTTGAAACGGAACTGGTCCGAATGAGTAATCTCAATAGGACCAACATACATAGGACTTAGTTTTCCCTATTACTATGCCAAACTAGACCCTTTTTGACGGGTTATCTTTTGTAATCTAATCAACTTCAAACTCCTAGTCTTTCCTTCGATGATCCGCAAATCTCTTCTGTTGACTTTAAACTGATTGAAGATGCTGCGATATTATCTTAACCATTTCCATGGATTCCTTACCCTAAGTTATACTAGTTAGTGGGAGAATCATTTTATGTTCAACTTCTTCCCAAAAGAGGGGTGTCCAACACAATAGTTTCAGACACCACGTATAGCCTTGTGATTTCTCAGGTATAAAGTTATGTAAAAAATTTCAGAGTATATTTAATGTGTATCAGAAGAAAATAAGTCGATTTGGTCAATCTATCGACTACCACCTGAATTGTGTCAAAACCCTTACGCGTCTGTGGTTGTCCTGTTATGAAATCTATCTTAAGTTGATCAACTTCCACTCTGGGACTTCTAAGGGTCATAATAACCCTGATGATTTCTAATGCTTAGTTTTAACTTGCTGACCCACTAGGCATCGTGCCACAAATTTTGCAATATTCATTTTAATGTCATCCTAACAATACTTTTGTTCAAGTCCCTATACCTTTTGGCTCCTCCTCGGAGTACCATACATTCGGATCGGTGAGCTACCTCTAGCACCTTTGGTTGATTTTCGAATATCGTGTAAGTGGAACCTATCCCTTCATTTCAGAGTCCTGGTACCACCAGTTTTAAATCCCGTAGCTTGCCTTTTATGGAGAGCTTCATCCTTCTTACAAAGGAATCATTAGGTTCTTGAGCCATTTTTATCTCAGTAGATACAATAGAATGTACCCTTAGGTTGGAGGATATAAGTTAGCCAGTCTTAATCTTACAGTTCCAACTTTATCTGATATAACACCTTAGTCTCCCTTATCTTGATATGCACCAAATTTTCCTATCCGCTTAAGGCGTATGCCACTACATTTGCTCTTTGCATGATAATAATTGATCGCCCGATCATAATCTCCAAAAAAAAATCCATCTATCAACGTTGGCTCATATTTAGTATCTTTGACAAACAGGTATGTCAAAATTTTATGATCTAACATTAACTTAAATGTGACTCCATATAGATAGTGTCACCATTTCTCCAAGGAAAACACCACCACAACAAGTTTGAGGTTATGTGTGGGGTAATTTATCACATAGAACTTCACTTTCAGGGAGGCATAGACAATTACATGGCATTTTTGCGTCAATATGCATCCAAAGACATCTTCCAAAGCGTGCACACACACACACACATATATGAATCCATCATTTCCCTCAAGTAGCGTAGGGATTGAGGTAGTTATCCAGCGTCACGTTTCTTCAGTTCTTGAAGACTAGATGCCGTCTTTTCATTCCACTCATGTTTGACTCCCTTCTAAGTTAGACGGAACAAGGGAGATGCTAGTTTAGAGAGTTTTCTAACAAACGTCTATAGTATCCATCCAGTCCTAGAAAACTCTCAACCTCCATACCATTGGTTTGCATCCTCCAATTTTGGATGGTTATGACTTTATAGGGATCCATCTATATCCCTTCGTTACTAATCACGTGTGCCCAAGAAGTTCACTTGGTTTAGCCTCACACTCTCTAAACCTAGCCTACAACTTATGCTCCTTAAGAAGTTGTAACACCTTGATCACGAGTAACTCATTGGACCGATGAAACCTTAAATGGACCAATAATTCATCAATGGATATGACAAAAACTAATCCAAGTGCGGTCAAAACAATCAATGCATAAAAAAGTGAACATGACCGGGGCATTAGTCACACTAAACATCATTACTATAGATTCGAAATGCTATACCGAGTGTTAAAGGATTTCTTTGGTACATAATTTCCTCATGCACAATTGGTGCGTCAATTTACACCAAAAATAATTTGAGCTCTAAGCCAGATAACCAATTTACGATTCGTTGGTCGAGATGATCATCCTAACCAGTATAGCGTTGAGCAAGTTCATTTTCCCACAAGATTGGCGAGATTTTTCTTAATTCTTAACCTGCGATTGAGTAGCCAAAACACTGATTTGATGATGATGAATAACAGAAAAGAAAATAATGAGGGAAAATAAAATTGGAAAATTATTAAAGATTGCAAAAGATTCAACTATGACGAGAAAATTTTGGTTTCGATCAATTCAATAATGGCTTTCTATCTCGATCCTCGATACAAAGATGAATTTAAATGCATGCACACAAATTGGTTATAGTTGCAAGCAACCAATCTTTCCTTACCTTGTCGATAATCAGAAAGACACCTCACCAACTAATTCTCTAACTAACATATAACCTAAGAGATGCTCTATAGATTTAATATGCTAGAAGCATTAATAATGAGAAAGACCCAATTCATAACCAACAAACTCTAACACAACATTGTTAGATTAAGACTGTTGTTCCCTTCCACTAATCGAACTTAAATCATAATTACGGATGAATGGTTCAATTGGTATTAAATTAACCAACATGCTATCAAATACTGTGCACTACTCAATAACATGAAAGCAATCATAAACATTATAATAAAAAACAACAAATGCCAACATGCAATCAAAGGATAAAAACTTATTAGATCTCAAGGGAATCGGCGCCAGTACTTCCTTGTTCTTTACCGGAAAAGATGAATTTAGCTAAAAGACATAATCGAATTAAATTTCAAAATCATAAAAGAAAAGATGCATTTTTTTCTAAATAGAATACTGAAAAAATTTAAAACCAAAATGTGTAAAAATTGTCTGCGTGAATTTGCCTTCTTTCGCAGAAGAATATAAACATACGAATAGTAATGTCTTTGGAAAATTACTACAGTTTAAAAATAGAATAAGGAATAAAATATGTCTTTCCTTATCTAATAGAAATTCAAAAAGATTAACTAATATCTTCTCCTAAAATTTAGGAGTCTTCAAGCAATCCATTTCCAATTCTATATTGGACTTGGCAAAATAATTTCACCAAAATATTCCATCATATATCAAGCTTCCTTGCACAAAACTTTCCTTTTTTTTCTTTCTTCAGAAAACCGCAATAATGTATGGCTGCATCCCTACTACTTCATTTTCCACTTGTCCAGAATAATGGTTAGTATGGTCATCCCAACCAATAATTGTAGAAACTCATCAATTTTATTCCAAAACTCTAAACTGCAATAAAAAATATCAAACCATGAGTTTCCAAAGATTTTATAAATGTATCAGCTTAAATACAACCCAAAACATATGGTAATATCATTCCAATCAAAACCCCCCACACTTAGATTATGCTAGTCTTCAAGCATATGCAAATGCAAAACACATAAATGTAAACGTCAGACTAAAAAAACTATGGCAGCCCTAAAGTGAAAAAAAAACATCATGGTTGGAATAAAAACACAATCCACAGTCATACCACAAACCATTCCCATTTTCTTATAAAAATACATCATCCTCATATTCTAATAAAAAATATGCAACAAAGTCTAGCCTCACCAAGATCACTCAATATCTCTCAAAATCATAACAAGGCAATTCACACAAATCACACTGAATATTCATCGCAACAAGCATGTATATACCACTATTTCTACCGTAATAATTGAAAAATTGAGTAAAAATCGATGAGGTCTTTTTAAAGGTTGTAAAGGGGTGAGGGTTAAAGAGGTACGAGGCTAATAATTCAAGAATGTGCAAGTAATTCAATATCACCTTCATACTTCTATATGTTCCTTTGAATGAAAGTGAAATAATGATTAGCATTGAAGTATAAACACCACTATCAAGAACCAAATAATGCCCATATTGCTCCCAAATTACAGCTTGATATGCATACTAACGAAAATAATTTGGATATTTTTCATTTTTCATTTATTCTGGGTGGCAGTATTTAAAACATTTATGGGCATACAAAATCAACAATATCATGCTAAAACTATAGATACCATGTCCTAATCAATGTAAAGCCCAAATACTCTATTCTTCCAACATGTATTAACATAATAGCGCAACCATATCTATCCCATCATGTAATTTCAATTCATATCCCAAGCAATAATAAATCACTTACACATTCTCAAAGGAGTTAATAAAAGGTTAAGGCTATTGGCTAAATATTTAGTGACTGAAAGTACCAAAAAAGAGTTTTTTTGCCTTCAACGAGTCAAACTAGGGGATCAATGCAAGGATGAAAATATATAGTAGAAGCTAAATAGGGCTCATTCCTAAATTCCTATATCATTTTCATACTCACGTATCAAAAACTGTCTCAAAATCATGGCACACACCAAGCAATGAATACCAAAATATGATCACTCAACAAAGAGATAAAGAGCTACTTCTTTTTTTCATACAAATGCCCTTTTTCGGCTTTTGCTCTTTAAGGCTCAAATCCTCACTATGTATCTAAGTTCAAATCAAAATGACTTATTTCACATTCATCATCCTAGAACACATACAAGGATTCCATATTTTTTTTCACAAAAGGGAAGCAATCATCCATCTTACAATAGACAAAATTTCAGTTCCAACCCTTCAAATTTTCAATTCAAGGATGCCTTTTTGACTCAAATATGGAAAGAAAAAGAATCTTTTTGTGTTTTTTTGATGATTTTTTTCAATAATGAAAAACAATCCAACATTGTGGCACCTCTCCCCCACACTACAACACAATGTTCCCATTGTGTAATAAATAGATAGCATATAGAAATGAATAAGAAAAATATGATTTAATGCAAACATTATATAAATGAAACTAAAATGCAAATAAAAGAGAAAAAATAAATATTTGGGGGCGGCTAATTAGCCTTGTGGTCAACATCAAATTTCTGGTCGATATGAGCATCCCGACCATTATTGTTCCTATTCGTGCTAATTTTGGGTAATTTGATGTCATTTTCACAAATTGGAGCGCAAGCCCATGCTCTTTTTTTCTTCCTAATTCACCTTCAAACTATTATTCAATGTCAAGTTATTCTCTCTCTTTTTCCAAACCTGCAAAAATCAATACGTTTCTTCTTTTTTTTTTTCCTATTTTTCATTCAAAAAAACAAATGCAACCACAACCTATAATAATAATAATAAAATAAGAAAGTAACAGAAAAATAAGAAAAATAAAAAGAATGAGGAAGAAGATTGGGTTGTCTCCCAAGAAGCGCCCTTATTTAACGTCTTAGGCTAGACTCAGTTGGCTTTTTCAGATCAGTCATATGGAGGCAATGAAACTGTCATTCTCTCAATTTGAAAAGCTCCAATCCCTTGGGATACATGACAGGTAAGGCCTCATTCTCCCCAAAGATTTCATATTTGATATGCTCAGGTAATGTCTTCAACATCTGCTTAGGTGCTTTCTCAACCAAAGGAATAGTACATTCAGGATTGGTCAAGATGATTATCTTGACTGACGTCGACTGAGAGTTAACAAATTGCTCGTCTAGAATTGGTCTGCTAGGCTTACGGTTGTGATTGTAATGAGAGCCAAAACTTTTTGTTTCTGAGATTGGATCGGGCGGGATGGTCATTTTGAATGATAACTTTCGAGAGTTGTACTCTTTTGCGGAGTTCAATTGCATGATAATCCCACACATCATTTCTCTCATCTCATACATTGCGTCCTTCTTCTCCCAACCATTGAAGAGTACATGTTCAAGCTTGTCATCCTTATAATAATTGTCTACAAAATCATCAACCAACAAGTCAATCACATCAAGAGTAAACATAGATTCAGGATCATCTACATGTTTCACGGCATCAAAAATATTGAATGTAACTATATCTCCATCAAATTCAAGGTTAATTATTCCCTTATCAACATCAATCTTGGTCTTTGTTGTCTTCATGAATGGCCTCCCGAGAATAATTAGGGACTTATTAGCAGAAAATGAATCATCCATATCAATAATGTAAAAATCCACTTTTAACATCATATCATTAACTTTCACAAGTATATCCTCTATTGTACCCTCGGGGTATGCATTAGGCCTACCTGCTAATTGGATTATGAAATGTTTCCTTCAATGGTCCTAATTGCAAGTCATTATAAACAGAGAGGGTCATAACATTAATTGATGCACTTAGATCTAACATGGTCTTTTCAACATTCATTTTGGTAATTTTGAACGGGATAGAGAACATCCCAAGATCCTTACATTTCTGTGGTAATTTACATTACATAATTGTAGAAACATTTTCACCTACCCTAATTTTTGCATCTTTCCCATGTCTCTTTTTATTTTGAACAAAGCTCTTTAAATTTTTTGCGTAATTGGGAATATGCTTTATAGCTTCAATTAAGGTCATATTGATTTGTACCTTTTCATATACCTCCAAGATCTCCTTATCATCCTCTTCCTTCTTATTTCCAGCTAACCTGGATGGGAATGGTGGAGAAACTCCTAATTTAGAAATAGATGATTTAGGTTGAGTGTTTACCTTAGAGGCTTCCTTTTCTTTCTCCTTGGCTTCTTCCTGTTTGTCCCTCTTCTAGTTTCCTTCCTTAGGTGTAAAATAGACTAACTCCTTACCACTCCTTAGGGTTACTGCACTTCCATTCTCTTTTAGATTTGGTTCAGTTTGGGATGGAAGTTTTCCATTGATTGACTTCAACTTATTTATCTCCGCAGCCATTTGTGTGATTTGAGTTTAATATTTCCCAAGACATCTTCTATTTCTTGCTGGAAAGCATTTGTATTTTTGGGTAAATTTTGCACCACTTTATTGCCTTGAGAAATACTCCCGAGAACATCATTCATGGAGATTTTTTGATCGTACAGAGCGGGATGATCATCTCGACCATCATGCCGCTGTCTCAGAGCATACATTCTTGGATCTTTCTGGGTCCAACTAAATTTTGGGTGGTTCCTCCATCTTGGGTTATATGTTTATGAATACATATCATACCTTCTTGATCTCGGTGGAGCATCTCCTAATCCAAATCAAGCTTGTTTGGTTTGAGGATCTTGAAGAGTAGGGCTAGCATTGGTGTAGTATCCCATTTGATTTCACACTTAGCTCTTCGTGATGTCTTCACAACTAGCTTCCGTACCAAGGAAGTGAGGGCATCTAACTTCTCATCCATTTGTGAAGTTTCGACTACCTTTACTGGTCTGGATCTATCATCATCTTCATCATATTTCTAGGTGACCATATTAAGAATGATCTCCTTTGCCTCATCCATGGTTTGTTTAGAATATTACCACCACAAGATGCATAAAAACATATTATGTCTATTGAACACATGCCTCCATAAAAATAATTAGAGATGAGTTGATACTCAGTAAAACCATGGCTTGGAAATTTATGACATAATTGATTAAAATGATCCCAATAGCCAGCAACACTTCCCCCCTTCTTTTGTCTTATGGCACTAATTTCAGCTCTTAAAATATAAGCTCTAGACTCAGGAAAAAGCTTTTGTAAAAATTTTAGCTCAAGATCCTCCTAAGTTGAGATTAAACCCAGGGAAAGTTCAAATAACCATTCACGAGCCTTTCCCTGCAAAGTGTGTGTAAAGGTAAGCAGCGTAATATGATCATCAGAAAAACCTTGGGATTGCAGAGTCGCACACAGGAGATAAAATTCATCAAAAATGATTATGAGCACTCTCACCTAGCTAAACACCGAACTTAAGTTATACTTGTATAAAACTTGGTTTAATTTATGAGTTATGGTTGATGTCAGGAAGGACAATGCATAGTGGGCGATTGTGTCGGTAATGCCCCATATCTCTTATTCGCTGAGGTGGTATATCTTCCTCACATCTTTGCTCGTCGTCTATGTTGAGTTGTTCTTCATTGGCAGTTGAATCGGATTAAAAAGATTCCTTCAAGGCTTTTCTCTGCTTCATTAAACTTTGTGCAAGTTTCTCAATCTCTGGAGTAAAGACTGATTCGTCTATATGAGAAGAACAATGCATATACTAGAAGGAAAAGTGAAACAAATAAAAATTTAAGAAAAATAATGCTTAAAACCAATCCTCGACAACATCGCCAAAATTTTGTGCTATTTACACCAACAATAATTTGATCTCTAAGAAATATAACAAATTTATGATTCGGTGGTCAGGATGATCATCCTTACTAGTACAACATCGAGCAAGTTCGATATCCCAAGAGATTGGCAAGATTTTCTTAATTCTTAACTTGCAATTTTGTAACCAAAAAAATGATTTGATGATGATGAATAACAAAAAATAAAATAAAGAGAACAAATGAAATTGGAAAATTATTAAAGATTGCAAAAGATTCAACTATGATGAGATAAAACTGGCTTTCTATCTCGATCCTCGATGCAAAGATGACTTTAAATGCATGCACAAAAATTGTTTATAGTTGCAAGCAACCAATCTTTTCTTACCTTGTCGATAATCAGGAGACGTCTCACCAACTATTTCTCTACCTAATATATAACCTAAGATACGCTCTATAGATTTAATATGCTAGCAGCATTAATAATGAGAAAGACCAATTCATAACCAACAAACTCTGACGCAAGATTGTTAAATTAATATCGTTTTTCCCTTCCACTAATCGTACATAAATCACAATTACAAATGATTGGTTCAATTGGTATTAAATTAACCAACATGCTATTAGATATTGTTCACTACTCAATAACATGAAAGCAATCATAAACATTATAATCAATAACCACAAATACTAGCATGCAATCAAAGGATAAAAACTAATTACATCTCACAAGAATCGATGCCAGTACTTCCTTGATTTTTACCGGAAGAGATGAATTTAGCTAGAAGACATAATCGAATTAAAATTCAAAATCATAAAAGAAAATATGAAAACTTTTCTAAATAGAATACTGAAAAACTCCAAAACCAATTTGGGTAAAAATTGTCTGCGTGCGTTTGTCTTTTTTCAGAAGAATATAAACATGCGAATAGTAATGTCTATGGAAAATTACTACATTTAAAATATATAATAAGAAATAAAATATATTTTTCCTTATCTAATAGAAATTCGAAAATATTAGGTAATATCTTCTCCTAAAATTTAGGAGTCTTCAAGCAATCCATTATCAATTCTATATTGGACTTGGAAAAATAATCCCACTAAAATTTTCCATCATATATCAAGCTTCCTTGCACAAAACTTTCTTTTTTTCCTTCATCAGCAAACCGCAATCATGTGCGTCTGTATCCACACAACTTCATTTTCCATGTGTCCAAAAAATTGATTAGTATGGTAATCCCAACTAATAATTGCAGCAACTCATCAATTTTATTCCAAAACTCTAAACTGCAATAAAATATCATCAAACTATGAGTTTTCACATATTTTATAAACATATCAGCTCAAATACAACACAAAAATATAGTAATATCATCCCAATCAACATTTAGTAGTACCTTGGTCGCAGATACAATTTAGAAACTACGACTGCTCCTTGGAGTTGATTGAACGACTCCTAAATGATGGGGATAGGGTAATATTATTTGGGTCTTGGTAATTGATCCCTATCCTTAGAGGTGGTATTTCTTCTCAATAAACAACATCGGGGCTCCCTAAGGTGATGTACTCGAATGGATGAAACCCTCAAGTTAACAATCCTCGAGTTGTACTTTTATATCATATATTTCTAGTCGTTCCATGTGATAAGGAGTTCGAGAAACTAGGGGGTCTTAATGGCAATTTTTTTTCTTTTTCCTGAGGCAACTTACTAATTTCTCAAGGAACACCTCAGGGAAGTCACGAACTATAAGTTTATCTTCCCATATTTACTCTATCTCCAGGCTTATTCACGATAAAATCCCACATTCCAGCTACCTCTTTATCATCTCTCTGGCCTTGACACCAACAACCATCAATAAGAATGACATATTTCATCCTATGCCTACCTCAATTTTTGGTTTTCCCCACCGACATAACTTAACTTCTTTCGTATGAAAATTTAACTGTCATGGTTTTAACAACCCATCCATGTAAAGTATAACTTCATATCTTTTTAAAGGTAGGGTTATTAAGTATTAAGGTAACACAACGAGTTAGGGTTATAGAATAATTGATGGGAGTACTAACTCATAACTTATATGGTAATTCCTCTATCGTATCTTTCATGTTTCAAAGGAAGGGATAACTAGCAAGTGAATGAGAGACACTAGCATCAGTAAACAACTTAAGCTGATTTACCTCAGATAAATAGAGTACATTTAATAACCTCGGTCGGAATGGGGTTCTCATTATTCTCTAAGGCGTAAACACGAGCTCGCACTTTTGGCCTACCATTTTCACTGGCTCCACCTTTGAAAGTATGACTAATCACTAACGAATGTGACCGAGTATCTCAACTGAGCCATTAGACACAGAAATATCCTATGCTCGAAACTCCTACATCACAAAAATTTATTGGCCTCTTCCTAGAAATTCTTTTCACTATGCCTTCCTTTTTCACGATACATGCAATGGACTCAAGGTTATTCATCCCAACCACTACAAATACTTGGACTGCGTTGTATAGTCTAAGGCTGGGGCTCATCTATGCTAATTTTGGAATATAGAAAAACTCACCCACCTCTCATTTGTATATTCCGAGGACCCAGAAGGTTTGAGTCATTATTTGAACCCAATTCTAGTTAAGGGGGTGAATGAGACACTTTAATTGCTAAGGCAATTTCTTCCATATGGTAATCTTATGCTCGATAGATCATATACTGCAAAAGGATTATCTGTCTAATGGGATTGGAATTGAAAAAATACATGCTTGTCCGAATGATTGTATGTTGTACAGAGGGAAAGAGGACACGGATAGATAAAGTTTCCATGTATGTGGTTAGTCTCGATACAAGTTGAAGCGGACCTGAGATAATTAGACCAGCCATACGTTGGATAGAGAGTAGTGGAAGAAGCTTGGTGTCCTTTACCCTAAGTTTGGATCAGAGCCTCGACATTTGAGGTTCGTCCTTTGACTGATGGAATGAATCCATTTGGTAATATGAGCAGTGTACACAGTTCCTGGCCTGTAATGCTAGTATCTACAATCTCCACTCGTGGTTAAAAATGAATGATAGTATGTATTGTTATCAATGATATAATTTTGGGCCCAAAGCAACTACTCCGTCCCACAGTGATGTTCCGAAATGAAAATGGCAGAAAGATTAAGAAAGTGGGGGACAAAGGCTAAAAAGTAGGGGATAAAGTTTGAAATGTGGTATTTTAGGTATGGTTGTTAAACTAAAAATGGAAAGAATAGATATAGGAAGATCATCGTGGGTCGTCCCAAAATGGAAATTAGGAAGATCATTGTGGGACGGAGGGAGTATATGTTTATCTTGATCCTCTTATCAATGATTTGGTGATATTGTTCAAGGGTAGGGTCAGGACTTATGATGGTTTTGTGGAAGAGTGTTTCACATTGAAGGCCCTATTGTTCTGCACTATAGATGATTTTCCCGCTTACGGAAATTTGTCTAAATATTCGATGAAAGGGCACTATGAGTGTCCCATGTGTGAAGGGAAACCTCATTTTATCAACTTAAGAAAGACATTAAACTGTTTACCAGGGGCATATATGGTTTCTTCCTCAGGTGCACTCGTGGAATCTGCGAAGAAATGATTCAATGGGGAGATTGAGTTACGTCCAAGGCCATTACCACTAACAGTTGATCAATATTTTTGAAAGAGTTAAGAAATTTCCCAGTGATTTTGGGAAGGGGAAGCGGAACTCTTCAGTAGAAGGAAGTTGGAAGAAATGCTCAATTTTTTTTAAAAAAACTCCATTACTGGAAGGATTTGGATGTCAGACACCGTCTTGATGTAATGAACATCGAGAAAAATGTGTGTGATTCCTTGGCTGGTACATTGTTAAATACCCCAGGCAAAAAAAAGATAGGCTGAAGGCCCGGCTTGACATGGTTGAGATGGGTATTAAAAAGAGTCTGGGTTGTTATAGATGGTGATAAGTCTTATCTCCTCCCTTCATGTGTCTCCATGTCTAATGCAGAGAAGAAATCATTTTTCAAGACCCTCAGTAGTTTGAAGGTGCTAGGGGCTTAATCATATAGCATATGTTCATGTGTATCGGTGAAAAAGTTAAAGTTGGCCAGCCTTAAAATCATATGACTGTCACAATTTGATGCAGGAATTGAATTCCATTGCGATAAGGTCACCTCTGCCTTCCTATGTAAGATTGTGCATTACAATCTTTGTTTGTTCTTCAAGTCTGTTTGTTCCTAATGGATTACCATCCGGTTGCAAGCGATGATTGTTAAAGTACTATGTCGAATGTAGATGTACTTTACGCCCTTATTTTTTGAAATTATGGTCCATTTGACTATTAATTTGGTCTGGGAGATCAAGCTATGTGGTCTCATATTTTTAGATGGATGTATATTTTTGAATGGTATATGAAAATTTTCAAAATTTCATGAAGAATAGATACAAACCTGATACAAGTATTTTGCAATTGTATGTGGCAGAGCAGGTAATAGTGTTCTTTACTGAATATTTGAAAGAGGTCGATACGGAGGGGCTTCCGAGTTCTAGACATGAGGGGCGATTGGATGGTCAAGGGGTTCAATAGGGTAAGCTGCTTAACTCTAATGTAGGGGATTTATATGCTACCTATTTATACATACTTCAGAACCACGACGACGTTGTTTCATCTATAGAGATTCTCATGGAATAGATACATGGGCCGCATTCTACATTCAGTGAAGCTTGAGTTCTGCAACAACATATGAGAACATTTGCACCGTGGTTTCGTGGTCACGTGGGGTGGGGTAGACACCCTGAAATAGTTAGGTGGCTGGCATGTAGACCTTTTGGTACATTCCTTACATATGGAGGGTACGACATTAATGGTTTCAAGTTTGCCTCAAAATTAGTGAATGATATGAGTATTTTCCAAAAGAGTGAAGTTTCTCTTATTTCGTAGGCACTCCATGTTGCTAGGTTGGGCGAAAACAATTCGATTTATGTGCATACATGCCACTTTGGAACCATAGTTGAAATATGGGAGCTTTATTATGTGACAATGGGAGTTCGCATATTTAAGTGTGAATATGTGAATGTTAACAGTTGTAAAAGAATGGAGGACTTGGAATTCACTTTAGATGATTGGAGATGGTTGGTTTGGAGAGAAGACTCATTCATAATGGAAAAACAAGCTCATCAAGTGTTCTATGTAAAATACCTAGTTGACCCTAAGTGGGAGATTGTAGTTGAGGGTAAAATGGGGCAAGCTTGCATGTGCATTTCAGACGGTCAGACCATGATGATGTAATATGGGTTGATGCCCAAGGGAACATGACCAAAAAGAGAAGGGAAGTCAAGAAGAAGTTGCCTAAAAATAATAAGAAATCTAGGACATGATTTTAGTAGCAAATATTTGTGTTTTGAAAAGATGACCATTTGATGGAAGCTAGTTCCAAGTATGGAACTCTTTCGAGACCAGAGGTACTCAGTGCTTGAATCCATTTTATCTCTTTACTTTGCAAGTCTATGGTCTTTTAGGCGAATATAATTAACTATGTAGACTTCACGTATTAAAAAAATGCAAAAAACACTAAATAAGATAACAATAGACTTTGCACAAATTTAGTCCCACATTCTAGGAAATTAAGAATCATAATAATTCAAATAGTCTAGTACAATGACAACCAAAAAAAAAAAGAGAGGTTCCAATCATCTCCTAGTCAAGGCCTAACACATGTAACAGAGAAGAGCATCGTTCGAGGTGAGGTATCTTTGAATCTTTAAAGGCTCTCTCATATGCACATTGCTTCTTTTCTATCTTCCACATATGCTCTCTCAATTGCCACAGTTCATCGCGAACCCATTTGTAGAAATTCTTCATGCTTTTGACAATTTTAGGACCAAACTCCTCTGAAATTAAATTATACAAATAAAAATTAACAAAAAAACAAAATTTTAGCTTAAACATATCTTAATAACAATAAATTTACCTTCTTCAACCCTTGCTCTCTTGTGAGGCTCGACCGCATAAGTGTTCGGTGACATCATTCATGATCATATAGTATCCACTTCTTCTTCACTAAGTATTGTTTGTCAAAGTACTTGCATGCTTTTTCCTCTCCATGAAAAGCCAAGCCGTTCACACTTGTAAAATCAACGTAATTAATTTTCCGTAAGGAAGATTCTTTATTACTTTCTTTGATGAAGCTACCCACATCATGTGCTTTAAAATTGTGGCCCAGGATTAATTTTGGTCCCCTTAACCACATAGTAAAACATTATAAGATTTGAGTAATTGGGCTCAATGATGTGACTGAGAGTGGGTACTATGGACCGAGCTATTATCTCGTACACAATACATTGATCAATGGTGAGGGTATGTAGACTAAAGGATTCCGGTCTACCTATACCATGAAGATTGGGGTGAAAGTATTTCACACTTCACGCAATGGGGTCAATACTAGGATATTCATCATTAAGTGGCCATTCCCTTCTATGATAAACATAATCCAAAGGTCTATCCTCCACTTAGGGGTAAACATCTTTCGGACCCTTAAATAGGCAATCAATGAGTTGATTGATAATTCATGAGCTTATCTCAACATTAAACCCATTCACCCTAGTCCAATAACTGCCAGAACCATCTACCTCATGCAAATTGGCATACCTCATCAAAGTACGAGAATTCATTTAAAGTTAGAATTTTAAGTATGTGGTAACCATCAAATGTGAGGACGGGGTTGGCTAAACCTATGCTATGGTACACATTCAAATCTATTACATAACTATCCATCAATTTCCCGGTAGACCTTAAAGCATTGAACCTAGTTTGGGCTTCAAGAGAAACAAACCTTGCTTCGTAGCCCAGGATCCTTGGAAAAATTCCTCTCATCAATTTGGACCATCGCCTGCGTACCGGTGATTTAGGATCTGAAGACAAAATCCTCCTTGTGTTTCCCGCGCAGATGATATTTTGAACTTTTGTGAGGATTGTAGTTCCACCTCCAAAAACGTAATTAGGGTTATGAGAAATGAATCCCGATTTGGGGATTTTTTTATTATATAGTTTTACAAGTTTCAAGCTCGGAACTTACTCGTGAAGTATTTTTGAAGAGCCGATTCAAAGTTCCTTACTCGTAACATTGGGATGCAAAATTTGAATTAGGCCAAATACTAGTTTTGAGTAAATAGTATTCTGACCTTTAATTAAACAGTATTAATTGAAGCGTCATTGGGTCAAGTTCGGTCTGAAAATGATATCAAAGGTCGAAACCCCTGTTCTGAGCTCGTAACCAATGATATCGGACTTTTTTTGTACAACAGTTACGAGTTCGTAACTCATTATTCATTGATATCTAAAAACACTCCTGTTAAAAAATTATAAGACCACGTTGGTCCAGAAATGACACCATAGCTCAGAACTTTATAGTTTCGGGCTCATAAACAAAAAATTTTGAGTTTCACTTCTTCCTAAAATATAGTTTCGAGCTCATAACAAATTTTCATATGTATTTAATAAATAACCTTTAAAAATAGCGACGAAGGTTTAAAGGCTAAGTTTGATCCGGAAACATCATCAGAGTTCGGAACCTCAGTTCCGAGATAAAAAACTGACAACTTTGGACTCCATGGTTTTTACTTCCAGAAGCTGTTCTAGTATCTCAACGTCTTGTAGGCCTACAATTACAAAGTCTATAAAAAGTTTCTAATTCAGAACTTCTTCAGTTACTTTGGTCATATCTCATTTCAAACTAATTCTGAATACACAAATGTCCGGACTTATCATGTCATTATGAGACTAAAATGTGAAATAGGAGTTTCTTAGTTGACGACATCTTAAAGTGAAAGTAGTAATCGTGATCATCTACCAAAAAGTAATATAATTATCCAAAACAAAACATTGAACATGTTTTAATTCTAACTTCCCGAATAAGCACAACATTGTTCAAATCCATCAAAACCCTCGTCCTAACATCATCTACCGATCCTCTGTACAGTTTTCAATGTCAAAGTCGGTATTCTCATGCTCTGAATCCCCATCCTCTTCTTCTTCATCCTTGCATCCATCATTATTCAAATATACGGGCTTGA